>PITA01005139.1:65764-114378 GCA_004023965.1 Spilogale gracilis | reverse complement strand
CTAGTTCCCCGGATGTAGCCCCTTCAGCTCAGTTAGAAGAATCTAGTTCCCCGGATGTAGCCCTTTCAGCTCACAAGAGGTCTTAGCCATTTCCATTTTTAAGCTCTACTATATATATTTTTTGAACTAATAAAGGAGAAGGGACAGACATTGTTGAGAACTGGTAATGAGACTCTGGGGGCAGGGCCCAGCAGTCGGAGGTGTCAGCAGCCCTCCGTGTGACTGTCCCGTAGCCTCAAGTTTGAGAACCGTGGCTCTAACGAAGGGCCTTCATGGCGCTGATCAGTGAAGCATCTCCGCCAACGAGCCCATGCAGACCTTCTCCCCACTGCCAATGCTCCACTCTGCCCCCGTCTGAAGTGTGGCATCCCCGTGGTAAGGTCGGAGGACCCCGTAGGTGCCGGGACACGGAGGAGGCTGCTGGGCCGAGCCCGGGAAGGAGGGGGTCTGTCGACAAACAGTGGAAGGAGGGCTCCTTGTGTACCTGAGTTGTCGCAGCGTTAAAGGAAATCCCGATCAAGGAGCACAGGCCCAATCCTGCAGCCACCGACAGCGCAACCAGCAGGACGCCAGCCAGCCCCACGGCACCCTGGGACTTGGAGCAGTCCCAGCGCAGCATGGTTAAACAGGCATAGGCAAGCTGCGAGCAGAACAACGGGTGGGGGGCAGGGAAGGGGGGGAAGACAGGGGGGGGGGACACAAAACAAAAGCCAAACATTAGAATGTGTAAGGATTCTAATGTTTTCCCCCACCCATCACCCCAAATCAAAAGGTAAAACTTATTTAATCCAACAACAATCTACATTACAGACATCACACGAAATGATACGAGTCAAAGGTGGGCAAACCGCAAATGGGAGAAAACGCTTTACATGACCACTTTTGAAATCGTTATGAAGCCGAGCTCTCTCTGTCTTGGATGCACGTGTATGTTAAGAGCAGTTAAAAAGCAGGAGCAGTCATGGGAAAGATAAAAACCAAAACCACACCGGCTCTCCCCCGCCTCCCCTGGAAGAAATGAATGGACTGTTACCATCAGTAGGTAGCCACTGGCCACACGGATGACACTGACGTCAGAGAAGGACTTGAGGATGTCGTCCAGGGTCGTTGTGGTAAAGGAAAGCACCTTCTGAGTGGAGTTGGGAGCGACACTTTGATGAACCACCTATGGTCACGACATAAAGTCCCAAATGGAGCGAAAGCGTGCATGAGCCCCAAGAGCACAGATCTCAGGGGATGTGTTGCGTCCACTCAACCCTCACATTTTTCTGATGCTCTAAAGAGTTCTGCACTATTCGGGTTTGAACTTGGACTAATGTGGAACGACACAGGGCCTGGGACAATGAAGGCCACTGCTAATCAGCTGGGAACCGGGTGCAGCGGTGAGCCGGCGGCGGCCGGTACCTCGTGTGCCGTGCACCTGGGACTGCCCTTCTCCTCTCCGTGGCTCTACGGCAGACCTGTTGTCCCATCGGCTCCCCCCAGCCCAAAATGGCTCATTCTTGTGGCCACTCCACCCCCCTTCATTTGCTGGCCACTTTAAAAGGTCACATGCAGCTCAGCAGAGGTCACTGCTTGGGAAACAAAGGCCAGCTCCTGTCACATGACCTAACCAAGGGGGACTGCAGCTGGGAACAGAGCCTACGCTTTGCTAATGTTTTCCAGACACTTTTTCTTGCTGACCCAGTGTTTTTTTAAACACTGTTACGCCTTTGCTCTGGAGTTCTCAATTGGTTACTCAAAACGTCTCAGGTGTCCCAATTAGAATCAGCCATCAGACATGGAGGTTTTCCGAATCTAGGAGAGGAAACGCAGTCCACTCCACCAGGTCCCCAAAATGGCAATTTGTTTTGAAAACAGATTCTAGGCGCGCCTGGCTGGCTCAGTTTTTAAGGGTCTGCCTTTGGCTCGGGTCATGATTCCAGAGTCCTGGGATCGAGCCCCGCATCGGGCTCCCGGCTCAGTGGGAGGCCTGCTTCTCCCTCTCTCCGTCCCCCTGCTTGTGTTCCCTCTCTAGTTGTGTCTCTATGAAATAAGCAAATAAAATATTTTTTAAAAAAAGATTCTAGTGAAAAACAAAGTCTTAAAACATGGCAACGACGAAGTACAGAGCAACCCAGGTTTGTACCGAGATTCAAGGGCAGACGTCGGCATGCCGCCCGCTTACCTCCACGTATGTCCTCTGCCAAGCCTCCAGGATGGCCGCCGCCTTGTCCTCGTTCCAGCTGATGTGCGACACATACTCGTAGCCCTTGAAGTGTTCGTACATTTGCTTGGGAGTCATTAACTGAAACATGGTCTGCAGGGCGTGGGCACTGTGACGGGGGGGCAAAGACATGACCTCAGTGTTTCCAGGAAGCTGTCCTCCCGCCTGACGTCCAGAACGCACGCCCCCACCTCGCTCACGGCGCCCTCTCCTTCTACGTGAGCACATGTTTCTGTTAAACGGGCCCTGGATGGTTATTTTATTTAATAGATGGATGTACCATATTAAAGGTGTAACCTTACAAACCTTTTACAGATATACCCCAAAATTAAATTAATAAGCAATTTCCTTTCTCAGTTTCTATTCAGTGCAACAGGAAGGGCAGGGGTGCAGAGAGCCCGACGAGGTAGGCTGGGCTCACGGCCCGCAGCTCCCCCAGGGGAGCAATCTCAGACGGGAGCCTGACGCCTGATGGAGGAGGTGACAAGTGCACAGAGGAGAAGCCTTGCTCAGCAGCAGTTGCTGGCTGGTCTGAGACAGCGCTTAGCTCGCAGCACCCCATCCTACCCGCTGTGCCCGCTGTCGCCTGCCTACGTTATGCCCGCCCCTGTTTTCTACATCACAGATCTTCGAAAAACCTACAGTCACTACTATGGTCCCAGTGAAAACAACAAATCTCCTCTCGAAAAATTCCCCACAATCTGGTTTCTCCAGGGGCTCTGGCCCACCGTTATTTCCTAATATTCTATTACAGCAGACGGCTAGCTAGGGTTAACAGGCACTCCTACGAACACACTTGCAGAGGTCAGGAGAGTCGTGGATTCTTCCCCCATGTGCTGGGTTACCTGACCAGCTTCCCGGTACTGTTCCTGACGGTGCCACCCACAATCAGCTCTTCCTGCCAGTGCATATACTTCCTGGATAATCCGTGACATCCACCATTCAAAACAAGGGCCACATCAAGAGGCTAAAATAGAAAGACAGCCACATAATTACAGGAATTAGTAGGCAGGTCACATGCCGTGTTAAAATCCAGTGCATTACGGGCTTGTTTGTTTCAGAGGGAACATTAATAACAAGGCTAATGAGAGGCGTATGGCAAATCTTACAGCAAATTTTAGCTCTATAAACAAACTTAGCTCCATGGACAAAAAAAGGTCGTTGAGAATCACATCTAAGAAAATGAAAATAACAGAACTAGGAATGGGGGGAAGATAGCAAGCTTTGCTCTCGGCCCCCAGGAACGGAATCAACAACTGTACTCACTTTGGTTGCGTTTTTGTTGGGGGCAGTGGCCGGGCAGTCTGGATCAGCCGGGTTGAGGCAGGGCCGGTCCATGTAACCATGACCAACTTCGGCCTTATTCAGCATTTCCTCCCAGCTGTCCACTTGATAGTTTATTTTCTTTAACTCTTCCAGGAATTCCAAAGGGTCAAAGTTTGTCCACTGCAAAGGAGGCTTACCTCTGTGAAAGAGATTAGATAGAAGACGAGACCATGAGAAGGGTCTTGTCCAAGTCTCCCACCCGGCGCAGATCCTACATGCTGCGGCCGGCCCCCACAAGGCTTTCTTGGAGTGCTGCAAACGCGGGCCCCCAGCACGGAACACAAGGGCTCCTTTCCTGGGGATCTGTATGCAAACCCGATCAGGAAAATAATTCACGAATGGAAATGGCAAGCAGAGAGCTTGTAAATTAATGAAGAGCTCAAAGACGCGTCACTGGTCATCTTTTATACCTGAAATCAAAACTTGCCGAGTGCTGCAGAAGACTGAGATCCAAAATTACGGATGGGGGGCTGAGGGGAGGGGAAGAGGGATCACAATGTCAAATTAGCACGTGCCAGCCTTATAAATGCTTTGTAAATGTCATCAATCAGAATATTTGATCTCCATTACCTCCGATGATCCCATACTTGTGAGCTCTCTCTGACAGCCTGGCAGTCGACCCCGAAAGCCCCCTGCTGCCTCTGCCATCACCACCATCGAGGCCACTTCCCCCCACACTCACTTTTGAATCTGGGCTGTTGACAGACCAGAAAGGCTTTTGGCTGCCTGTTATGTGGTTCAAACCACACTGGCTGCTTAACCAGGCTGAAGCCATCATTCAGAATCTCCCAACCAGAAAACGCAAAACCCCTTATTTCCCATCTAAAACTGTACACTGAAGGTCAGGGTATGGCCACTGCAAATTGCTTTTGCAGATATGTGTAAGCTAGGACAGAAACAATAACCCAAGCACGAACTCCTGCATAATTAACTGAAAATGTCTACACTGATTAACAATTATTCCTGAAATGATGTGGTACATATAATATCCAACTGCTAAACCGTAAAGCATCCCTTACCATGGCCTTCAGAGATAGCGGATTTCCCCCTTCAGTGTCATTAATGTGATCCAAAGAAAGGTTAGTATTTTACTCTGCAGGAGGACCTTGAACTTCCACTCAATATATTTAATTCTGACATGTACGCACTAACAAATTCTCTTTCTTTCGAAAATAACTCAAACATATGGGCAGCAAAACTGCAAATACTTTATTAAAGAGTTAAAAAATCATATATACTCTGAACGAATTTGCATTTATTTGCATATAAATAGGTTGGTAAAAGGGGATGAAATTTAATGGTGCCTTCAGAACTTTTTTTTGAAAAGAGGAAAAACATTCTGCTGAAGGCCCTTTCCCCCAACTATTCACTCAAAAAATGCCCATGGAATTTCAGTGTTTCTATTTCTTGTTCAAAACTGAAATAGAATAAACAATGATCTAGTAACATCCGAAACATTCTAAAGCTTAGAAATCACAGACATCAGAAAATAAGATCACACACTTACAGTAGGTATGCTGTCCCAGACTGTAACTTTGCCCCTTCCCAGAAGCAGTCCAAAGGTGTAATAATTAAACAAGGGTAAAGATATTCTATTATCTGTCAAAGTTAAAAAGAACAGGCTACACGTTAGGCTAACACATACCACTGAGGAATTTTGGGGAATTTCTTGCCAAAAAAAAAAAAAAGAAAGAAAGAAAGAAAATATACCTGATCCATGTAACCTGTTTCTGTGATAAGTTCTCCAGATTTGTAACACAAATGTTCCAATTTCCACTGCCTAGTGAAACAGAAAGCAGAGACAAACATTCTCACTGTAATAATCTAAGGAAATCGGTGCAAAATCGGTACAGAACATATAGAAAGAACTGCCATTTTGATCACTTTTAAGCATCTGTCAAAACGAGCACGACTTTTGCCAAGGGAAGCAGATAATACTCAACTGTAATTAACATGTGGGTGTTTATGTAAATGAGTGTTACCAAAGTACCTGAAAAGCCTTATTTTTCTCAAGTGTCCTCCCAATAATCTTGTTTACACCATTAATCTGCTTTTCTACATACATTGGACAACTTCAGGGAAGATATATCACAAATTCAAGATGAGTATTAACATAGTCAGGTGGGAAAATATGACTTTTTTTTTTACTGGCAGCTCAAGTCCTTATCAACAGAGAAGTGTTCCAGGTGAGTTCTCCTGTTCTTAACCACACGTGCTGTAAGCAACACCACCAAGCAGACAGATTTCCTACTTTACAGTCTGTTATTGTTCTACAGAAATGATATTAAATACACTGATCAACCATCACCTCTACTATCTATCACCTATCTATTATTATAGAGTTCAGTCATCTCTACAAAAAGGCCCTGTAAGCCCAAGCTTTTCCAAGTGTATCAGGGAGATAAACTTAACTCGGAAAAGGAGTAAATTTTAAAAGGGTGGGGATGGGAAAACCAGATGAAAAAAAAAACCGCTTTTAAGTCTCTCTAAACTGCTCTATTTTATTGGTCTCCTTTTTCTCGCTCGCTTTTTTTTTATTGGTCACCCAAAGGAATGTTCTGGACTTAGCCCACTTCACTATGGAACTTTCACATCTATCCCACAGGGTCCCCAATGAAATGTCACCTGTTCCCACTAGGATTTTTTTTTTGCCTTGTGCTATTGAAAATCGCCCCTTTCTCTTGAACTTCAGGGCACTGCTGGTCCCATCTGCTTCACATCAGGAGCACCAGGGCCAGGGAGTGCCTGTGTGTGGCTCTGTGTGTGCCCATCCACACCGACGTCTTCCCTCTAAGTAGACCTTCAGCTCCTAAGTGCAGGGCTCAAGTTATCTGACCATCCTCCCATCCACCCATCCACCCACATACTCATTCATCTTCCTCTGTGTTCCTATGGAATTCCGCACAGCAGCAACATAGACTATCTAGCCTGAGGAGGGCCTCAGTATCACTTGGTCCGAGAACTCACTGACACTTCCTTGAGAAGGGCATGACTGTGCATTAGAAAAACCCCCAGGGGTCTTGGAGCCAGAAGAAAGCCTTTGATACCTAGCTCTAATGTTTAATAACTGTATGACCGTGGACAAATGCTCTAATTGATCTAATTCCTGGTTTTCTCGCCTAAAAAATGAGATGGGTTGAACTAGGTGTTCTTTAAAGCTCGTTGAAATACATAGTCTCTGGTTCCATCTCACATAAAGGGTTTAATTTTATTGTACAGACATTCACATCTTCTCCTTAAGTGTGTAAGTGACAAGTCCCTTTAAGACAGGATCCCCTTATGTTAAAAATGGGCCGGCATGCTTACAGGGCCCTGGAATGCACAGTTCCAGGTTCCTTACAGGCGTCTCCTTACAGACTTTGCAAAACCACCCCGGGTAGTTGCTTCCTCTACAGAACGGGAGGGATGTGCTCACAGGGGTTGCCTGACCCGATGGCTAGAATACCTCCTTACATTTTCCCTTTCATCCACTACGCATGTCTCATTTTGTTCTCAGAACCCCCTGCGGGTAGCAGAGCACACATGGTCAGTAATTTACAGATGAGGAAACAAGGACACAGGACTCAGACCGAACACTAGGGCTCTGTCTCTAGTGGGATGGGTCTTAGAGCCAGTGCAGTGAGACCACAGACAGTGGAGTTACCACAGCAGGGACAAGTACAGACTTTCCTTTTATTCTTTCCCCTAAGTCTCCCTAGCCACTGAGTATGTCTGCAGGGCCATTTACTCACCTCTCCTTTGAAAACCTGTATCATCAAACCACTCAGCAAAAGGTGCTTCAAAGGGGTGCCTGGGTGGCCAATGGGTTAAGCATCTAATGTTGGGTTTTGGCTCAGTTCTTGATCTCATGTGTCGTGGGATTAAGCCCTGCATCAGGCTCCACGCTGAGGATGGAGTCTGCTTGGGATTCTCTGTCTCTCCCTCTCCCTTGGCCCCCGCCCCCACTCGTGTGCTCTCTTTAAAATAAGTAAAAAATAAAAATCTTAAAAAGAAAAAAGAGGTGCATAAAAACCGAGGTGAGGGACAGGATGGGGTTAGGTAAACGCCAACTCAGGGGTCCCCTGGAAACAGGATTTAGTGACAGTAATCTCAACAGTTCAGGGAGAAGACCCAGTTCAAATTTATAGTCTAGGCAGCTAGTCAATCAACAAAATCCAAGTGCCCAGCCTGATCTAAACATTCGGGTACAAGGATGGACAGGAGATGGGGGTCCCTGCCCTGAATAACCCACTGTTTAAATAGAGAAGAAAAAGAACTCTGAGTTTTGACCCAGAAGCCTTGGTGGGTTTTTACTGTACCCACAGCGTTGTTAACTTAGCTATGAAGCTAAAGCGTAGTATCTTGTGAAGCCGGGTATGATTCCCGTTGGTAAGGGTTCACCAGAGAGGCTCAACCTGCTGAACCCTTTGGGACACACGGTCAGTAACTGTGGGGAATACAAAGTAACCAGAAGGAAGTGTTTACTTTTTCTTCTCCGGTTCTTTTTAAGTGGACTAAAGCCGATTCCAACTGTCACTGATCCAAAAACGTCTTCGGAATGGGTGTATAGCCCCCCAAGGGGCGGCTTGAAGGGTCATACTCATTTTGGGTATACAATGTCTAGAATACTTACTGAAAATACATGGACATGTATCTGATTTGTTACCAAACTCCAGAAGCAAAAATCAAGATTTTTTTCTTAAAATCACTTCATTAGAAAACTACCTAAAGTAACACTCAAAGCGCATTTCCAGGGCAGCGTGAGTGACTAGAAGCCGAGGCCCCTCCCCCGAGCTTACCTGCCGTACATGTACACGCGCACCCGGCTGGCCTGCAGGGCTGACTCCAGGTGCTGTCGGAGAGCCTCCGCGCTCAGGACGTCAGCGCCTTCTTCTTTCGGGGTCTGAATCATGAGCTGAGGATTAAACATAGCCTCTTCTCCAATCTTCTGGCGAGTATAATTTAATTCACGACTGACTCGTCCGCCAACTGATAAACAGGTACAGGCTTCAGTTAGAATAGCGACATCCCCACAGATCCGCGTCCTGTCATCTCAGCAGACGTGCAGGACACGCGATCGATGATCTCTGGTCGTGAAGACAGGGCCGGTGTTCGGGGCCGGGGGAGGGCGGGCAACATTGACTTTGTTATTATTGGCGGTGTTCATTTAGCCAATAAAAAACATACGAAATATTCACTAAACCCATGAGCAACGGTCCTGGGGCTGCGTGCAGACCTAATGCGTCCGTGTTGGTGCACCTTTTAACTAACGCACCATATGTGGGGGGGGGCGGGGGGGGACTTGAGACACCTTTTCCTTGCAGACCAGACCAAATACCCTGTTAATTTCTTTCACTCGTGTAAACAATGTGGCCCTTGCAGCTCAGTTCAAGATAAATGGCTTCAATTTACACTCTTCTAAATAATCTAGCAAAAGAAACAAGGAAAGGTGGCAAATGTGTATTCAGCACAAAGTGTGCCAGGAGAAGATAAATAACGCAATTCCCATCAGATGTACTCGAGAGGACCCGAGGGTGCCAGGTTCCGAGGCGCCCAGAAGCAGGCAGCGTGGGTTCCACAAGCCCCCCATGTGATTCTGAATGTGCTGCTGAGGCCGGACCCCTGCCCCCATACCTGGGGGCTCTCCCGGAGGCCGGCCGCAGTGGGGCGAGCCGCAGCCCAGGGACGCAACCTACGAGGCACATGGTTACGGCAACTGCTCTTTCGTCTTCCTTCGCAGGTCCTGCATTATATTTCAAGTATGGTTTTAGAACAAGCCAAGCTCAGAATGCTGCCACCTGGCTGGGAGGGATGGGGGAAGGGAGGCTCACGTCTGGATAAGCTGGGTGTGTGGGGATGCCTAAGGGGAGAGTGCTGCTGGAGAGGAGGGTGCTGCTGGAGAGGAGGGTGCTGCTGGAGAGGAGGGTGCTTTGATCCAGTAGGGCCACAGGGAAGGGGCTACTCAGGAACCGGCCAGGAGGGCAGCACAGAGAGAACCCTAGCACGACACCCCCCATCTCTCTCCCCTTCCCTACACACACACTCCAAGGCTAGATGAGGAATCTGAACAGTGAGTCTGAATAGTTCCTGATGTCACTGGTAAGTTGCATGTTTACTGAAAAGCAGGCCTTCAGCTGCAGTGCAGAAAGACCCTTCAAACAATCATCCTAAGCTTTCCCACGAGGAGGAATTCTTTTTCTTCAAATTTAGTATTCAAGGACATAAACATTTGGTTTGGGCAAGTAAGTAAGTACTGGGAACAGCAGGTTGTTTAGTTCTCTTGGCATATTTTATAAACAAGGGAGCAGGCTAAAAAGCAAATAATGCCCTCATTAGGAAAGCTAGTCCAGATTCACAGAGTGGCAGGATCATCCGTGCGGGTCGGTCCATGCAGATGGTCAAGGCCACTGTGGACCACGGTGAGGTGAGGCGGACATACTTTGGGGAATGTCAGAGAGGGGGCTCGGTGCGCGTGGGCGTGGGGAGAGGGGAGGGGCAGAGGGGGGGAAATTATCCATCGGTTACAGAACTATTAACACTCTCGGTGCAGAAAACTTTGACAGATGCCCTGGGGAATTGCTGAGGACTGTGTGACTGACCAATCTGAAGTTAAAGAAAGACCGCAAATGAAAACGGAGGAAACTTGCAACAAAGGATAAATTTACAAGAAGTCATAGGCCTTTTCAGGATGCTCTTCTAAAGCTGCCTGCAGGCAGGGTCTGGCTCCCTCTGGCAAGAATCACAATGCGTTATTTCAAGCAATTAACTGTTGAAGGAATTAGACTCAGTCCACATTCTCTGGAGATAAAAAGGCTGTTTGAGGCTAAACAGTCAATTATTTAGTCCAGAGATCACTTCTGAAAAGCTACGGAGCTCCAAGCCAAGGAGCTGCAAATAGCCTTTTCGGAAAAAAAGCTGAACTCCTTCCTTTTTTCTGGCTGGATGACATCAATGCCCCACACCTATAAATCATATACTTCCACCAGCTCCTCGAGCATTGGCATAGCATATGATCCCTTGTTCTGCTTACAAAGTCCTACTTCCTTTTATCTTTCCCAAAGCTTAAGACTTCAGGTGAATTGAAACCATGAGGTGCAAACAGATGAATAACAAGCAAGTGGGACCGCCCCTGCCTGAGAGCAGCTGCCGTGACTATAACCGGAAAAGGTGAAGACCCAAGAGAAGAGTGCACACAAAAATGAAGATCACATACAAGGTTTGTGCTTCTGAAAAGAACTTCCTACACTCTTTCAGGCCAACCTCACAACAGACCAGATATTTTATTACAGGGTTTGTCACAAGGATGCTTGTTGCTGCAAGATGCAAAATGTCCTTCTGGGGCTTTATGGTGTCACTTTTTGGATGGTTTAAGATATATATTTAAATAAATGAAAATATTTTAATAAAGGTGTGTATCTGTCATGTCTCTGGAATTGAAAATCTTTTTGTTCGCTCACCTCTTTGCTCTAGGAATAAATCTAATATTTCGCTAACATGACAACCAGTTTCGACCAAGACGAGATGACCACCAGAGGTAGCCAGAGCAACTAGAGATGAAAGACTGAATCCCAAAGTGTCTTCAACCACATAAGCCGTACCCTACTTCTGAGTACCGTTAAACTCAGCTTCTTTTTACATATTACATGGCCATATTTTATTTAACATTTCATCTTATATTTACCCCAATATGAATGTCTTTGCAAAATTATTCAGTAACTTTAAAGAAGTCTCACTGACATCCGCTTTACTTGGCAAATAGCCGTGACATGACTCGTGCTTGCGCCGAGCAGGGGAAGGTGCCTGGTGTGGGCTCAACGGTGGGGCACTACGCTGGGTGAGACCAGCAGACTCTGCCCCCAAAGGCTCTCGGGCCAGCGAAGCACAGAGGCAGCACAGAAACACGTCAATGAGCTAATCTCAGGGATGACAAGCGCCTCGGAAGAAATAAAGGTGGTGAGGCCACGTGAGTGGCCGGGTGGTGGGGAAGGGGGAACCCACTTCAAATGGAGTGGCCCCGGGAGACCTAAATGGAAGGCACATTCAGGCTGACTTTGAAGAGCAGGGGGAACAGTGCCTGGGCAGAGGAACCAGCAGTAGTAAAGCCCCTTTTGTGCTTGCTGCAGGAAGAGAAAGGAGGCGTGGACAGACCATAATCATGTCACTCACTAGGTTGCGCTGGTAGCCTGGGCTCCTCCTCCGGTCCATTCGCTCTGACAGCGGTTCACCCAAGGTGCTCTGCAGCAAGCTACCAGAAACAGAAACCTCTCTGGACAGGGCGATTTTATGGACTCGCCTGACTTCTGCTACCCTAGCAAACGCCTATCGGAAACCACAACTGAGTGACAGCCCAGAGCTGTCACTTATCTGGCATCCGCGAGGAGCTCCACTCGCCAGGAAGCCCCCACACGACCCCTTCCAACTGGCTGAAATTACAGGTGCAGTCTGGGGGAAATGGTTTTTTCTCTCTTTCTGTCCCATTTTCAAGGTCAACATCCTTCTTTGTTATTTAAAAAGTAACCTACTGAACTGAAGCACTGCGTGATTATTTTTGACTGCTGATCAGGAGGAGCCGTACCACCTAGGATTCGTGCTGTGGAGACAGGTATGTGGGCAGCCACTACTGCTGCGTGCAGGCTTACGGATCATATTTACCCATTTCCCTTCTGGGGTTTATTGCTATTTCTTAATTTTTCTGCATGGAACCGGTACAATTAAAGACTTCCGTGTGACAAAAGAAGAAAAATATGAAAGCTACTTGCTAGGGATCTGAATGAAAAACAAGCTCACTGCAAAAATAACACGCATATTCATCATATTCTGAAGTCTTCTTATATTCTTTTCCTTCTTTTTAACAATGAGATAACCACCAAACTCTCTGAACGAGATGCATGAAACATGTCACCTCGGGATCCTGGGACACCAAATAACCTTTTAAATCTGTGTCTGTTTCCCATTGTAAAGCCATTTCACACGCACTCTTTACCTGTTTATGAATATTTTGCGCGGGGCTGCCCCCCATCAAGCTGGGGCAGGCTGGGCTGGACAGTCGGGCGAGAACCTGCACCACAAGGGCTGGGCTCTGAGTCGCAGCTTTGCGACAGTCCCTGACACAGTGGGGCCTCAGTCACCTTCTCTGTGAAATGGGATGAAAACGCTACTACTGACCTCATTCCGCGGCGAGTATTAACCACATGTGTGAAACTGCCCAAACCCTTAACCAGGAGCTGAGCAGGCCTCCCTCCGTCTGATCGTTCACTCATGTATCATGGGGCATGCAGTGCCTGGCCCCTTGTTACAGAAGAGGAAAAGTAGCTGCCGTCTGGGTGACTTGCCCAAGGTCCCCCAGCGGAGAGGAGGTAGAATCAACCCTCAACCTCGCATCCCAGGGCCCTGAGGGAGCCTTGTGGCCCCTGAGCACCGGTTGAGGACAGACTCTAGGAGAGCCACATCCATGCGGCGGGCCACACCACGCTCACAGCTAGAGCTTTGAGAATGCCCCCAAGTATTACACGGGACAAACAATGGGTATTTTTTATGTAAAGGACAACAACACTGTCTCTCAGAAAGTTTATTGCTGCTGAGGCTCTTTCAGCAGAGCCCCATGGGTGGCCCCCGACAGGCCCCCATTCTCCTTCTGGTCCCCAGAGGGGCCTGTCTTAGAGGGGCTTGGGGAGAGAGATGACGGCACACAGAAAACAAGCCATCTTATGCCTCTTTACCTGCAAATGCTCTAGAAATCTGAGGCTTAAACCAATGCTTCGAAAGAGGTGGGGTAAAAAGCATTACTTGTGCAAAGAAGTTCTCGCTCAAACTCTGCTGACCCTTTCCTCCCTAAGTCAAACCACGCTGGCTTTCCAGGGTGAAGAAGGGCCAGCGCAGGTGGAAGCACTCCACCGGGGTCCATACCTCAGGCCAGTGCTCGTCCCACCCAGGGCGGACAAGAGCCGCTGCCCCCGTGGTGCTCACCCACCTCCTCCGGATCCTCAGCACCGCCTCTGGGCAGAGCCTAATAAACGCCTGTGGCATTCATACAAAAAGCTTTTAGCAGAAGCGTACTGTGGTCCCAGAAAGGTGATCAAACGGAGTGCTATTCCCAGTAAATCCCACGTCCTGTCAGGGAGGGAGGCCCTGCCCGCCGCCCACTCACCTCGGCACGCTGGGCACATGCGCACACCCAGCGTGTCAGAGGAATGAATGAATGAACAGCCTCAATACACAGCCTTGGGAACAGGCAGTCATCTGTGTAAGATATTAATTCTTCCCAAAGCCTCAAAAAGTCAATCAGTCAAAACAAATGACCCTTTCAGCCTGAAAAGTACCCACTCAGAGTCCAATTAGGAAAATGGGGTGTGTGTATATGCAAGCTGAGCATTTGCATTTGATTAATCCCATGAATTATCTAACAGCCTCTAGAGAGATTTTTTTTCTTCCCCTTTAGTTACTTCGGGTCCTTCTTTCAATGTTGCGATTAGTTATTGTGAGGGTGAAAAACTACAGATCTCCACAAGGGTGTAACTGCGAAATTATTAGCACCAGCTCATTTTCTAAACTGAAAAAAATGAAGATTCAGTAATTTGGGCAATTGGCTGAAAACTCCTGAGCCGTGAGTTGTAGTCACTCTTCCAGCCATCTCTTTTATTCATGACTAGCCAACTGCTGCTTAAGCTTCTGGGCTGTTTTTCTCCTTGTGGGACTGTGCCCTTGGGTGTTGCCATGGGAAAATGCTAGAATCAGATAGCCCAAAGAGAATTTGCCTTCATGAAGTGAGCCCAGTGAGTGAAAACCAGGAAAACAAGACAAGAGCAGGACACATCCCCACACCTCCCCAGGGACCGCAGGGCCGGGGAGGGGAGGAGGGGCGGTCCTCGGTGGAGGGGGTGTCGGGCCTGAGCATGCGCCCGCCACAAGCCCTCATGCCAGCTGTTTGTGGCGCCATCTGTTACCACCCAGGCTGCCTCTCCGAATGGCCTTCCCTGAAACTGCCCGCTCACCCTGTCGGACAGGATCAGGTCAGCCCAGCACTGCGCCCACCCTGGACCTGCCGCCTGCCATAGCTCCGCCCACCTGGTACTCTCTCCAGGGCCACCAGCTCCCAAGAGGACGCTGCATCGGGAGACCCATTCGTCCTCTTGCTGCTGTGGCCAGTGAGGGCTGTGGCCAGTGAGGGCTGCGGTCAACCCCACCAAAGACAGGTCGCATGAAGTGGCACCTGGGGGCTCAAGGATGCCCCTGGTGTCCGGCCGGACAGAGCAGGATGGAGCTCTGCGCTATCCCTAGCTGTGCACCTGCCCACCGTGACCGGTCCCAGGCCATGACGTCGCCTGGATGCTCAAGTCCACAAGCAAGTAGATGCAAACCCGAGTTCTCCTGCAGGAGCTGAGCCAGCCTGGGAGGCTGTGACCCAGAGCAGCACGCTGAATTAGGGGTGATGCTGGCCCAGGAAGAACCCGGGACCCAAGACAGGGTTAGGGTCAAGTCCTGAGTTCCTAGTTAAGGCCTCTGAAAGTCTTCATTAAATAAACAAAACCCACACAACCCAACCACAACAAAAGTCAAGCACTGTCTACACCAGCTTCCGGGCTGCTGAGTAACGTTAACCCCAGCTCCTGAGGGTCTGACATCACCTCTGTGCTCTGAACAGCCTTCTGGCCCTGAAGGGCTTGGGCCTCTGCACCAGCCTGCTGCCTGAGCTGCCCTGGGAGAGGACAATGGGAGTCCCCACCTCCACGGGCCGGCTGGGGGCCCTGAGGAACATCAGGCTGGCCTGCTTTCTCTCCCACCCCTCACTGGGGGCTACTTGCAGGATTTTGTTGCCATCAGGATTAGCTGGATTAGGGGCTGATGCATAAGGACCCCCTGGTGCTGGGAGGAAGTTTCATCACCAGGTCAGCACGGTGTGAACTATATTCTGTCACCACCAGTCTTTATAGCCACCAACTGAAAAAGGGGAGGAGACAGCAGAAGTGCTTTGAGTGCAAAATGCGGGAACTCGGCACAGCTGTAAATCCCCCCATCGTGCATTTCCAAGGGTGTGGGCCATTCAAGACGTCCTCCCCGCAAGCAGGAGCCCAGCCCTGCCGAACCATCTGACAGTGGTGGTAAGCGCAGTGGTAAGCAGAGCTGCCCCAGAAAACAAACACAAAGAAACTTCTAGTCCTTTGGTAAAACCAGTCAAGCAGTTTGGGAAGAGAGCTGCACTGTTGGAACCTTATATTACGTTCCTATCCATGGGGGGGGGGGATGTGTTCCCATTTACTTGAAGGAAGACAATGGGGGTAGGAGTGGAGGGGGGGGCAGTCAGAGGTCGGCCTGAAACAGAGGACCAACTCTTAACGCCTTTTAAAAATTCAGTGACTGAAACTTTTCCTCCCAAGAAATCACTTGGCCCGTTTACCTCCCGAAACCTGCATCCTGGCTGTGGCCCATGGCTCCCTGAATGAAGTAAACACGATTTACAGAGAAAGTAGTGGGATTTCTGCAAGTGTGTGCGAGGGGGTGTGTGTGTGTGTTTTATAGAGCAGCCCGTCTTGCACAGAACTGGGCTGTTCCATCAAAGCCGTATCTGTTATACTTCTGTCTTTCTCTTCTGTTTGGCGTATTCAGCAGCAAGAGAAAGGGAGGTAAGCTCTGGCGGCCCTGACCTGCGGCTGGAACACAATCCTTTCGCACAGCCCTGCCGACCCCTGACATAAATTTTACACCGCAGCTGGCATTTACACACTCGGCATTACCATATGTATGGCCGCTCGGTGCTAATTATGCTAATCACCTGTCTAACGCGCTGCTGCGAAAAATGCTTGTATTTAGCACTCCAGTGCCTACCAATGCGGCGTACTGTGTGGCTGAAATGTACATTCAGACGGCCCTGAATGGCAGGATTTTTCCACGTTGCTGGCTACATTCAGGCCTCAGAAAAATTTATTCAAGTCAACTGGTTTCGGTCCGCAACAAAAAAGTCACGAGAAAAAAGTGAGTGTGTTCTTGCCCTAACATTCTGGGTGTGCTTGCAAGCAAGATGATAAATCAATTGGTGTGGGAGACAAAACGGGAGAGAGGTTTCTTTGGGAGCCATGTGAAACTGTAGCCTATTTAAAAAAAAAAAAAAAGAAGAAAAAAAAGAAAAAAAGGGTCATCCTATTCCCCAAATCTCTAGAAAGAGCAGTTAATAGACATTTAGCCCTAATCCCAATTCTCTCAAATCGCAGGCTTTGTTTGCAATTAAGCAAGGTATTAAACACATGCAATTTTTTTTTCCTGGATCATGTGTGGACTAAAATGATGGCATCATAGTTATCATTTTTAAACGTATTGCAACAATGCAAGAACCTCAGGAGGGAAAATCAGGTAAGAGGAAAGAAATAATTTCTTAGGCAGCTAGGGAAAATTCTTCTGTTATGCTCTCTTAGAAACATCTATTTAAAAAGACACTGTGTGATATTTAGGTCTATTTTGCAAAGTTTTCTGGTTTCCCCCCTAAAGGAGCGAAGGCAATCAGGGAATGGGGGTGGGGAAATGGGAGAATTCAAAATGGAAAGAGAAAAAGTGCTGGGGGAGGAGTAGAGAGTCAAGAAGCCTACATTTTCCTTAATCTCAAAAATTCCCATTTTACCCTCGCTGTTTCTGAAAGCAATGTTCTCAGATCACTCCATAGTATGGATTTCTAAAATCCAGATAATATCATTGCAGGTTGTTTAAACAATTCCCCAAGTTCAAACTGAAACCCCATTTCCTCCTAACCCACAAAATACCTTCATATTAATGTTTGAAACCCCTAAATTTAGTCAGTCTAAGGACAGCTTGGTATTAGGTTATTTGGATGTACAGATAATGTCTAAGCAGCCCAATTTCCTCGAATCACCTGCAGCACTATCAAAACATGCTTGACCGGAGAGGTGGCCCACAGTGTCCACTTACTCTCTTACCTCCCGAGGTTCATCATTAGTAGATGCTTTACTGAAATCTAGAAACTGAGAGCCAACTGGAAGGCCATTTATTTTGCAAATCTATCTCGCCCTCCCCCCCCCACGCTACAGAACACCAGGGCAGCTCTGTGATTTGTCTTATGTGTACACATAGGAGACGGACCGGCCCAGCAGGCTTTCTCAGACCCAGGAGAGGGTGCTGAGAGAAGCTGGTCTCTCCTTGCCTCGCTTCACCCACCTTGCAACTTAGCTCACAGCAGATGAAAAGGAGGATGCTCACAGATGCTGCCATGAAAACAACAGCTTGGCTCCTATCAGCCCCTCCCAATCGTGTTCAACATTTTATCAACTTATCTGACCAATGAAGCAACAGTATCCAAGCCACATCTCGCTCTCTTTGGCATCCCAATTCCAGTGGCTTTTGTTTGCCAATAAAACTATTAATTCACCGAGGTGTCTGTAGCTCCAAATCTTGACCGCAGGCAAACGCCGGGACCACTACCGGGCCGCTGGGGAGCCCAGGGCTCACCCCTCTTCCCCTCCCGATCTCTCGCTCTCCTTTAGCAGGAGTGGACCACCCTGCCTCGTGGCACACAGCAGTGTTTACATTGCAGTACTTGACTGTGTAATACATCTGGCATTTTTGGGCAGGATTCCTGAGCTAGGGGCCAGAAGCCCTTAAGCAATGATTTAAGGAGAAAAAAAATCACTCCCATTGACTGAACAAAGCCCAGTTCCAGTTCCTTTTGCTTATTTTTGTACAGGTTTCATCAGTAACTGAAAACTATCTTGGTTGATAAACTGGGGAAACCTACTGTTTCTTTTCACTTATTTTAACAACAATAAATCAAGCTTGTGTGGTCGTACGGAGACTTGCTTCTCACTAGCCTCACCTTTACCGCCAGTGGTGTTTTGGGACCTGCAAGCAGTGTGGGCGATTGGGCCAACTCACTCCTGGGTTTCCAGAAATAAGGTCCTCCCTCCACATGATAAATCTCTCCAACAACAAGTGTGTCATTCATTAGCAGGTACCTGACTGCCCACCGGCGACACAGCTCCCCTAACGCATAGCTTTTCCAACTATGTTCTAAACCCAAATACAACAAAGCAGTCATCTTTGAAGGGACTGGGGACAGGCTCCATCCTTCCCGTATCTTTCTCTGCAACAATCAAGGGGGTTCTCAATGGCAGGACTTTTGTTTTTTTTTTTTTTTTAAAGATTTTACTTATTTGACAGAGAGAAGCACAGCCAGAGAGGGAACACAAGCAGGGGGAGTGAGAGAGGGAGAAGCAGGCTTCCCGCCGAGCAGGGAGCCCCATGTGGGGCTTGATCCCAGGTCTCCGGGATCATGAGTTGAGCTGAAGGCAGTCGCTTAACCAACTGAGCCACCCAGGCGCCCCTCAATGGCAGGATTCTACTGTTTTGGAAGATGGGATTAGTTGTGTCAAACTAAAAGATACACAGACGTAGAAAAACAAGTATTGCCATGTAAAGGAAAACACAACCCAAAGCCAGTTTAAGAGAAACAAAGCCAACAGGTTTTATCACCAAGGACCGAAACTCAGAGCTTGAGAGCAAAGCACAAGTAATAAAAGTGCTTCTATCTGGGTGACCTGGCTGACAGCTGTGTAGTGAAGGTCCCCACTAAGAAAGTCCCAAGCAGTTTCCTCCTTACGAACTGCTGGAAGCATCTTCATGAGCAAAACCCTCTGCTCTCTGGGACCTCTCATGCGGATGGAACATCTAATGTAGCAGCTGGCCAAAACTTGGGCATAAGGAAGTCTGTCGTCTTCTGTATTCCTTTTGACTTCGGTGGGAGTTCCACCCAGAGAGAACCTGAAGTATGGTGCCTGGGCTGGGAAGTCTGGGTTTACATTTCACTTACCATCTCAAGAAATGCTAAAGGACCTGGTTCTTCTGTATTTCACACAACACCTTAAACACAGGGGGCCAAGACTTACTTCACACTCCACTTGTCCGTGAATTCTAAGGCACCTCAAA
Source organism: Spilogale gracilis (assembly GCA_004023965.1). Taxonomy (NCBI): domain Eukaryota; kingdom Metazoa; phylum Chordata; class Mammalia; order Carnivora; family Mephitidae; genus Spilogale; species Spilogale gracilis. The sequence goes on along the minus strand of PITA01005139.1, from coordinate 94,943 downwards.
AGCCCATAAAAATGCCATGCCTCTTCAACAGGGGAAACGCATCTTCTGTGGACAAGACCCAATCAAGGAGTAAGGGCCAGGAACCAACCCTGACCAGAATAAGAACGCCAAGGATGCAAATGGCAGCTGTTCACGTGTATCTCCCACCCACAGCCGGTTTGAAATAATACATTTTCTAATTCCCTCCTGTCAGTTTGCGATTAACCAGATTTACTACCATTTCAGATTTCACACTAGTAACTCCAGAGATCCACTGGGAGGAAATGATTAGGGCAGTTTAGGAGTAGGTGGGGGGGGCGGGGGGAGAGAAGGGTGGGAGAGGGAAAGGGGAGGGAGGGAGAAGACGTTCTGGGAGCCAGTGAGGGGCAAAGGAAATAGTATTATAATTACAGAATCACACAGGCCTAGTGATTATTTAGGGATGTCTTTTTTTTCAAAATAATATCAAACTAGTGCTGAGCTAAAATACTGTACTTCAGCAAAACAGCCTCTATTAAATATGGTCTCCCCTAGAATACTTGTAAATATTTCCGTATTTGTTTTAAAAGCTAAAAAGACCTTTGAAATCAAGCCCCCTCCACCTTTCCTACCTCCCACCCACATAAAATACACTACCCTTCTGGGTCTAAATCTGGGCGGACAGCTGGCATGAAGCTGGTGTGGGGGGAAGGTAAGGCACCACAGCAGCCCCTCCACTGCGCAGTTGTGACCCCACACACACACATGCACACACACACACACACACACACACACACACAGGAGAAGGGCAGACAAGTTACAGCTTGGCCTGAGTGGACAGAGCTCCGGGGGTCACAGGGAGGTCAGCTTTGAAGGAGAAATCCCAATGAAATATAAACACAGCATTGTGGAAACCAGACAAATCTCCCATAGCTTGTCCAGCCAGCGTTAATCTCGCCATCAGCTGTGGTGCATAATCCAAACAAACGGATCCGGCGGCTCCTACATCTGGAAGCTGTCATCTATTGGAGCCTCCAAGCGGCAGTCCGTGTATCTGACATAGCCTGTCGCCCGACCCGGCGTGGTCGTTCCCTGGGAGGGTCAAGGGTGGCAGGCAGCAAAAGGACATGGGGGATTTGGAGGGTCAGGTGTCCTGGAGAGAAGGCACCTGAGGCTATTCGATATTTTCGAGCAATTATTGTTGGGTGTTGATTTTCCCATCGTTTTCTTCTCCAAATATGAAGAAAGACCACATCTCCTTGCACCTGCATGTGAGTACTTGTTACTGCAATCTCATCAATACCTACCTAATAAACATCTTAATTTGTTAAAGTGCACAGGGGACCAAGGAGAAGAAAGGAGCTGCATTTCAGCAGGTCGTCTGAGCCCCTGTGAAATGTACCCAAACTGACAGCCCAGGAGAGCAGAAACTCGGAGATAATTTTGAAAAGGGACGGTAAAGTCAGAACCCACTGGGCCCTACGGGCTCCAGGCCTCAGCCCCTCCCTGTGCCTCTGACTGCTTCAGAAGGACACCCAGGGGAAAGTGCTTTGTGACAGAAGCGTGCGGAGAAGGCCTGGACCACCGAAGAGCTAATGCACTGCGGGGGCTGCCAAAAGGAGCTCTCGTTTCAGGATGAACCAAGTCCAGTGGCGTCTGTTCCTACTTTTTACAGAGCACCTCCATGCTAAACCTTCACCCTACTGTTCTTGGAATGCAACGACATCTGTCTTCAAAATTAAATTACCCAAAGGAAGAAAATACTCTAATATACAGCTTTTTCTTTCTTCCATGGCTTGCCCCTCTGTCTCTCTCTGTCAACTTGTCATGCTGTTTGTTTACTTGATACTTAATTTATTCCAAGAAAACAAACTTAAATTATGAGAAGAAAAAAAATTAGTTACCATCAGCTACCTGAGTAAGTAAATTGGAGATGGGGAGGGGGCATCAGAGTCTCTGGCACTGCATCTGCAGCCACCACTCCGTCATCACAAAGACCTCCCATCCGCACAGCAGGGCTCTTCCCATTGGAATCTGTTATGGAAACCAGGGCTTCTCGATTGGGGTGATTTTGTGTACTTTCCAACCCCCCCTCCAATTTGGCAATGACTGGAAACATCTTTGGTTGTCACAACTGAGAGGCTGTTCCTGCTTCTAGTGGGTAGAGTTCATCCTACCAGGCACAGGGCAACCCCCGTAACACAGAATTATGCACCAAATGTCAACAGTTAGAAAACTTGCTCTAAACTGAAAGGAAGGATAGTGAAGTTCATTTATCTCCTACAACTGCCTGAGTTCGAGCCAAGAACACTGAAGGCATCCTACTAGCAAGGAACAAACTTGAGAGCACTTATAAACATCAAGCAGGCATTAAAAACATGTTTAAAAATTAAAAAAAAAAAGTCACAACTTGCGTCCTCTTCCCTTGCTGGCCTCCAGAGACGTTAATAACCGAACACCGGGCAATATGGATTCATTTCAAGGCTGTTACTACCCTTTGCAGTAAAAGAAGCCAGGGGCTGGGCAAAGCTTGTGGGGGGAAACACGCCCAAAGAGATAAATGAACATTGTGTCACTGGAGAGCTGTCACAACAAACCCATGTCTGAGACAGGGCTGGAGTGGGGTAGGTGTTGAGGGAGACAGGAGGATAAATGTGCTAGCAAAAAAGGAAAAGCCAACGGAGAAATGGGCAAGACTGCCAAGTTATTTCCTTCTGTGCAGTAAAGTCAGAACCCACTGGGCTTTGACCCAAGGGTAAAATCCAGGTGCACGCCAGGACCCGGGAGGACCCCAGAGGCCAAACAGGCTAGTGCGCAGAGGGGGACAGGCTGCGAAGGGCTAACGAGGAGAGCAGGCAGCCCCTTGGCCAGATGCCTGCACACACCAGAGCCCTTCCTGCCACACGGTTTGGCCTTCCAGGTCTCTGGGCTCCCCCCATCAGACCTCAAGTTCCAACCGGAGGCGACAATTAAGTGCGAGGTCCAGGAGGTCGCAGCCCTGTCAGCTGGGCCTTGGTCCGGGAACGCCCCAGCCGTCTCAGCCCTCCAGCCCTGGTGCCCGGCTTGGTCCCTCACTGTCCAGGCTGTCTCAGGAGGCGTTCCTGCCATCCTGTGTCAGCTCTGTGTGCCCTGCGGGGCGGGGGTCCCCCCGACAGTGCCAGCGGCGGCCTTTCAGCAGCGCCTCTCCGGGCCGCGCCTCTCCGGACCGTGTGTAGCGCCCCGCACAGGGCAGGCTCACCGAGCAAGTGCTCAACGAATACCGTCATATTTAAAGAACAATTAGTCTCTCCCTGACCTTGCCACCACTGGCATATGTGTTTCCCTAACAGCAGATGTCCGCTACATCATTCCACATACTCTTTTCCTGAACCTCATGACTCCAGTCACAAGTGAGCTACATTTGATATTTCTCACTTGCCAATACCGTGACCCTAAGACCTAAGCTAGCACCTAACGCATACTGAGTTTCTTGACGGAAACTGCTTGCTCTTACAGTGATCGCAGCAACCACTGTACGAACATTTTAGTGACAGAATCAAAGAATTCCTATCCCCAATGGGATGAAAATATGAGTCTTGCTTAATCTAGCTTATACTGGTCTGCACAGTGTGACCAATGTCTTCAAACTGTCTGATAAAGCCACACTTTTCCAGCATGTCAGAGCTAAGAGTCCAATCAATGATACAGTGGAGCTCTTTAATTTGCTGACTGTATTAAAAAGATAACAATTATTTTGGCAAATTCAAGGATATATGTAGTAAGTCTACATGATTACACAAATACAAAGGTACGTGGAGATGTACAGAGCTGAATACGTGGAGATGCACAGAGGTGAATACGTGGAGATGTACAGAGGTGAATACGTGGAGATGTACAGAGTTGAATACGTGGAGATGTACAGAGCTGAATACCACAGGTTGGAACTGGAGGTCCACTTAGGTGCAGATTTTTTTCAGTAAATACGGTACAGTACTGTAAATACATTTCTTCTTCCTCCTGATTGTTGCAATAATGTTTTCTTTTCTCCAGCTTACTCTAAGAATACAACAGCATATGATACACATACCATACAAAATACATCGACTACGTTATGGGTAAGACTTCCAGTCAACACAGCCTATTAGTAGTTAGGGTTTTGGAGAGTAAAAAGTTACACATGGATTTCCAACAGTGCAGGGCTGGCATTCCAAATGCCCCACACCGTTCAAGAGCCAACTGGTATACACATGTAATTGTGCAGAGGTGTGTAGATATGTATATCTCCAGGTGCCTTTGTATATTTACTTATGTATTGTGTGTGGCATGTCTTAAAAAAAAAATCAGGGAAAATAAACGTTTCCTTAAACTGTCCCTAAGAATTCCTCTCTCCTTAAAATCTCTTATGTTTTCTCAGCCTGTTGCTTTGTGACTAGGGCAATATGCAAGCTCCGTTTGGTTTCTTTAGTGCAGCAAACACCATTGTTTATGCTCAGAACATTTATAGTCTCCATTAAGAAAAAACCATGTACGGGCGCCTGGGTGGCTCAGTTGGTTAAGCGACTGCCTTTGGCTCAGGTCATGATCCTGGAGACCTGGGATCGAGGCCCACATCCCTGCTTGGCAGGAAGCCTGCCTCTCCCTCTCTCACTCCCCCTACTTGTGTTCCCTCTCTGGCTGTGTTTCTCTCTGTCAAATAAATAAAATCTTTAAAAAAAAAAAAAAAGAAAAAAGAAAAAACCATGTAGGGGCGCCTGGGTGGCTCAGTTGTTAAGTATCTACCTTCAGCTCAGGTCATGATCCCAGGGTCCAGGGATTGAGCCCCACATCGGGCTCCCTGCTTGGTGGGAAGCCTGCCTCTCCCTCTCTCACTTCCCTGCTTGTGTTCCCTCTCTAGCTGTGTTTCTCTCTGTCAAATAAATAAATAAAATCTTAAAAAAAAAAAGAAAAGAAAAGAAAAGAAAGGGGGAAAAAACCCATCTAACAGACCTCTTTGCTGACACTGATGAGGAACTTATCAGAGATTAAAGTACAATTAACCTGCATTCCAAGTTGCTATTCCTCTGCTACCCTCCAGGAAAGCAGGAAATTCCAACTTCTGAAAACAAATGCTTACACTACTTACTGTTGATATGAAAACCAACCTCAGTACACATCATAAAACAGAACTCCTCACTGCTGCCTCTTCTTTGAACTTAAGTCAAAATTATAAAATGGTATGGTGGCCTCATGGGATCCCTGGTTGAGCTTACTTGTATTTATGAAACTATTGTTTCTTCTACGTGGGAAGCGTTTAGCACACAATGAACGAATGCATGAATGAATGACAAATCAAGAGACCAAGTTGACTTCAGTCTTTAGGAGGCAAAGTGGACCTTTTGTAAAATTGTTATTACATGTAAAAACATCACATATACTATTATGTCATAAAATAAGCATAACAATAGCTACTTTGAGTTGTAAGGCATGTGATAATAGATAATAAACAGTAATGGTAGTTGAGCAACAAGTGATAGTATTACGTAAATAACATCTGGTTAACGAATCTGTGAGCCATACTAAAATTACCAAAACAGAAATGGGAAGAAAAATAATGGAGGCCCAAAGTTGGCAAAATGAGATCTGTCTGAGGTGACACTCCCTCATACTCTCACTAAGCTAGCGCCCAGGAGAGACTGCCACTGTTCATGTTCCTCCTCCTTCCAGCACTTGAAAAGAATTCAGAAACACAGTTGCTTCTAGAAATATACATTGTTAAGAAAATAAATCACATTATTTCTCTTTACACTTACGAAAGGTCTACTGAAAAATCTTCCTCAAAAGAGCAAAAAAATGTCTCCCGTCATCATCACTTGATACCTCACAACTTTGTTGGTGTGAGTGGTGGAAAGTCAGCAGAGCTGGGAAGCCCCTCAGCTCCTCCCCTGTTCTGCCCAGTCACATCATTTCCCAACTACAGCCCTACTGTCCTGGGCACACCTGCATCACAGCACCCTGTCCTCACTATCCCAAGTCTCCACTCAGCTTGGGCCTCTGCTTGACCAGCTTTCTGAGCTCCTACCCAGACATCCCTCCTTCCTTCTCTCTCTCTCCAGGTAATCCTAATTTAACGCACCTCTTCCACAGCTTTTTTTTCCCATTTGACTTTCATGGTCCACTTCACCTGAGCTCAAATTTACTGCAAGCCCACTGAACTCCAGTATTTCTAATTGCAAGAGTTTGTACACAAGGAGTGTCTCAGACTTCAGCGACCCTTACAGTACCTAGCACCGTGCTAGGGACATGATAGGTATTCAGTAAACTTGGGGCTAAGGTACCATAGGTGCTCAGTAAAACTCTCCTTTGATCTACCAAAGACACAAGAAGTGCTTAACTGCGGTAAATTACCCCATGGATTCAATCCAAGGAACAGATTTGTATTAATTACCAATCTACTTAAGGCAAGAATGTTTTCTGGTCTTAATTATTTGGACTATTATTTTAATTGTCATTTCTCAATTAAAGACCCTATCATATGCTTGCAAAATACTGGGAGCTGAATTTCACAGGCAAGGCAAACTTAACAAGATATTCTCCAAGGTTAGTTTCCCAACAGCATTCCGAAAGGGATCACTGACGTCATCACACACACAACTCCAAGGCTTTCAGATTTTGTTAGGTAGCTCTCACTAGGAACACTCGAGATGCGCCAGTTTAAAATATCTACATAATTACCTCAATCCTTCCTTCCCACCGCACTGTAAAACATAACCAAAGGCAGTATGTAGGGTTGTTAAAATGTTTCCAAATAGCAAGACTGTTACTTTCTAGAAAAAGAATTTAAAAAACAACCACCCATAACAAGAACCCAAAAAGCAAAAAACCCGTATCACCAAAAGAATGTAAAATGTTTCCGTCTTGAGGAGCGAGGGGAATCTATTTTAGATTTACAACTGCTTAAAAAAAAGCCTTCAGGAACCCCCAAATTGAGGAATGTTGGCTCAAAGACCGGCAGAACCCCTTGGAGAGCTCCTGTGTGGCCCCTCCCTCCAAACCCGAGTTCTTAAAACACATTTCTTTTTTCAGCCGGCAAAACGCCGCCTTGACCCGAAATCATTCCATTTTAAAAAAGCCCCCACCCGCGAGGAAACATTAATCTACTTTGCAAACATGCGTTCCAGTCTATGCTTTGCTTTTTTTTCCCAACTCCTTTCCTCCCCACCCCCACTTTTTTCTTTTTTTTTTTTTTTGTACCTTGAGACAAATGTTTTTTTCCCCCAGAGTTGAAAGCTGTCCAAAAACAGGACCACACACGCCGCCGCCTCCGCAGGCCCGCGCTGCGCCCGCCCCCCGCCCCCCGCCCTCCCCCGCGGCCGCCGGGGGCGCGCACACTCCCTGCAGCCGGAGGGGTGGCCTCTCTCGGCGCCCCCCACTTCTCTCTCCGGGGACTCGGTGGGTGGGGGCGGGGACGGGAAGGACGCCGAGGACGCGAGTCCGGAGCCGGGAGGCGTTCCTCGGGCCGCGTCTCGGGCGCGGCGAGGCCAGCGGCGGCGGCGGCAGGCCCCGGGGGCCCCCGGCCGCGCCGAGTGGTCCGTCCCGCGGAGGGGCCCCGCGCCCCCGCCGGCCCGCCCCCGCCGCCCTCTCCCACAGCTCCGAGCGGAGCGCTGCGCCCCGAGTAGATTACAGCGCTGCCTTTGTCGGGCGGGCCTGGCTCGGGGCCAGGCGCCCAAACAATAAACAATTCCCCCTGGTGCGGGCAGGGGTTCTCGCTCGCCACGGAAGGGCTCTAGGTGTGCGCTGGCAAATATCTCTATCAGCTAGAAGCAGGAAGGGAAAGGGGCCCCGGCGGGGGACGAGAGGGCGCCGCGGCGGGCGCTGGGGCTCTTACCTTCCACCCACAGCTCCTCCACGTTGGTCTCGAGATTAGCTGCCTTTAATCCCACAGCGAAGGCCCCAAATATGAGGAGGCCCACTACCAAGAACTTGCCGCAGTTTTTTTGAATGTAACAACCCAGTTTAAATAAGAGTCTCTGAAACTTCGCTCTCAGCCACAGCGGCGCTTTCCGGCCAGTAGCTTTCCCCTGAGGATGAAGCAGAAGGGAGGAGTGAACGCCGGGGAGTCGCGGCCCGCGCGCCCACGCCCGCTTGCGCGCACCCGCCCGCGGATCCCGCGACAGCCGCGGGGAGACCGGTGCCCTCGGGCCTGGACTCCAGGCCGGCCCCGGGTAAAGCGAGCGGCGTGGGGAGGCCTGGCCGCAAATCAAAGTCGGGATGCAGTGTGGGAGCTGCACCTCGGGGACAGCAGGGGCGCCCCCACGCACGACCCGCGCAGCATCCCGAAGGTGTCTTGGGGGCCCTGGGGAGAAGAGTTGCAGGAACAGAGGGAAGGGGAAGCCGACGCAGAGGGGAGAGAAAGCACTCTACATAGGCAAACCTCACACCCGGGCCGGGAAGGGAGGAGCTACGCAATCTCTGCTTCGGAGCCCACCATTTAAGAACCTGCAAACCACCGGTCCCTTCCCCGCAAGTCAAGCGCCATCCTTCACCCCTCTCTGGGTGCCCCGGCAGGGATGGGGGTTGGGGGACAAGCGCGCTCTGGGAACAATGTATTGCGGGCTCCCGGATCCTGACCCCCGCCCGGCGTGGTAGTAAGTGGGGATCCACGTGGTGAGCGCGGCCGCCGGAGCTCACTGGCGACGCATTTCCAAAGCGCTGGGAGACGCTGTGTGAGCTGAATTAGGAAGTGGGGCAGCCATCTGCAACTTACGACAATATTTGTGATCGGAAGAGGGCAGCCACATGGATCTTTCCCTCCTCTCCCTTCCCATCTGGTTAAACGTAAAAAGTAGCCAAGTGCACGGGGGAAGGGCCGAGGCCGGCGCAGGCGGGGGTCCTGGCTGGGCTGTGGCTGCTCCCGGCGGCGGCGTTTCCCGGGCGCTGGCCGCGGCCCCGGCGGGCCCCAGTCTGGGTGCTCGCCTTCCCCGGATTCCACACATTTCAGCAAGCCTCGTAAACACAATGAACCCGGCCGCCGGGCAGACCTGCACCGCGGATTTAAGGTGGCAATTTGTTTACAACTTTCCCTTTTCCCCCAGGCCCTGAGAAGAGGTGGCTCAAAAACTGAAAAGGAAAAGGGGAGATGTCCTCTTCCAAGGATAATTTTTAAGGGGGCAGAGATTTCATGCTCAACAAAAGCAAAACCGGCTGCCAAAAAAGGAAACCACCTTTATTTCGGCTCCCTCCCCCCCTTCCTCTCTCCGCCTCCCTCCACTCCGCCTCCCCCTCCAAGATGTTAAGAAATGTGGCAGCATTACAGGGGTTTAGGTTGCAAATAGGGGCAAGGGCGCGGGAGCCGGGGTCTCCGGGGTTGGGGGCACTGGGCAGTGCCGCGCTGCGGCCGCCCTCGAGGTGGTCCACTGTGGTCTGCTTTCCACTACTCCGGAAAACGCATGCCGGGTAGGGCGCGTACACACGCGTGTACACACATACACACACACACACACACACACACACACACACACACCCTCCACCCCCTGCGGACCTCAGACAGCCCTTTCCTTCTACGACCTACGACCGGAGGGAGGGTTTGAATTTTTCAATCCCCACTTGTCTGCCTCTTTTCCTGGAGAGGTGTGTGTGAGTGCTAGCGTGTGTGTGTGTGTGTGTGTGTGTGTGTGTGTGTGTGTGTGTGGCGGGGGCGATCCCGTAGAGGAAGAGGAGGGAAGAGTGGGAGGAGAGGAGAAGAGTTTGAAATGCACCTTGGAAATCTGCTCCAGAGCGAAGGCGGCGTCGCAGTAGCTGGGCCGGTGCAGATAGTCCCGGTCCAGCGCGGCGTTGCGGCGCAGCCCCCCGGTCCGTCTGCGCCTCCCGCCGCCGGCCGGCCGTCCCCGGGCCCCGCTGCAGCTGCCGCCGCCGCCGCGGTCCTGGGGCTCCGCGGCGTTACCAGCCGAGGCCATGTTGTCGCCGCCGCCGCCGCCGCCGCGGGAACCGCGGCTTCCCGGGCGGCCCGGCGCGCTGCTGCCGCCGCTGCGGGCTCCCGGCGCGCCCGGGCGCTGGGCTGGCGAGGACGCTGCTGGCCGCCGGCTGTTCGGGCTGGGGCTCCGGTTGACAGACCTGCTGCTGTTGCTGCTGCTGCCGCTGCTGCTGCTCACACGGCGGGCGCTGCTGCCGCTGCGGCCGCAGCCGCTGCCGGGGAGTCAGACCCTGCGCCTTCCATTGCCACATTGCGCGGGGGTCCCGAGGTCTCTGCGGCCGCCGCTGCCCACATCCAGTTCTCGGGAGGGCGAGAGCCGGCGCGCGGAGCCAGCCTGTCCTTCGGGCGCTCGCGCGGCGCTCCTCGAGATCCCCAACTCCCCCTACCCGCCCCCCGCCCCGCGCCGCGACCCCTTCACTGCAGAAAGCGCCAGCAAATCCCCGCCGCTCCCGCCGGCCTCGCCGGCTCCCTCGGCGCCTCCCGGGTCGCTCGAGCGGCCGCGGAGGGTAAGCGCAGAGCCACCGCCGCGAGGTCCGTGGGTGCCCGGTGGGTCTCAGCGCTGCCGGGCCGGGGCAGCCGCCGCCGCCGCTGCTCTCGCGGCGGCTGCTGCTGGCGGTGGCGGCTCCTGAAGCTGCTGCTCGGGCTGCTCGGGCTCTGGCTGCTGGGTTCGCGGTGGCTTTTCGGTCCCGGACTCTGCTTTCTTGTGCTCCTCGCCGACCCGCTGGACCATTCTGCCCCAGTGCAGCGCGCCTCTCTCGCTCCCGGGACCTGGGGACTCCGCTCTGTGTGTGTGCAGCGGGCAGCGGCCGCAGCAGCTCCTTGATTCAATAGATGAGATGGAAGAAGAAAAAAAAGAACTCTCTCCATTTGGAGAAAGAGGAGGAGGAGGGGAGGGGGTGGAGGGGGAGAGACCGAGCGAAAGAGAAAAAGGCTGGAGCTCCCGCCCCCGGGGCTGTCAGATGGCTTGGGTTTCTGCGACGCGATTGGCTCGCGGAGGGCAGAAATTACTCAGCAAACATGACTATTATTAGCTGCTTAGCAACAGCTCACCAAAGTAGAGAGACCACCCAGGTAGGCAACCCCAGTGTGTGCATCCCCGGCTTCGGGGGGAGCCTCCAAGAGCGCCAACCTTCTCGCATGCAATACTTCCATTAAGGAATGCTCCCTCCTCCCTTTTCTTTTTTATTCCTTTTCTTTTCAACAGTGTCTTCTTTTTGTAAGACGTCTTTTGCGCGCGCACACACACACTCACACACACCCACACCCACGAGCATTTGCCCCGCGATAGACACGGGGGGAAATGCAATATTTTTTTAAGCGCTTAAACAATTTCTGAAATTCCTCAAAGAAAACCCTTTCAGGGGCACCTTGGCCTCAAGCTGCAGCAAATACTGGGAGGTCCGGCTTGAATTCCCAGGCCTGCACCAATAATGACAGGGTGGTGGATAGTGCGCCAGTGTGTGCCAGATTTTTTTTTTTTCCTCCTCTCTTTTCTTTTCTAACTAAAGAGAAGACTTAGGCTCTCGCGGGGAACAACGCCTCGCATCAAGATAAACAAAATGGAAAGTTAAAGAGGAAAGTAAGGACGTTGGGAAAAGCCACCCTTTCTTAAAATTCTCCCCCCAACCCCACCCCAAAACCCACGGCAGCAGTCCCCGTTTGAAGGAGTTAGTGTTTTAAAAACGTGGAATCCAGACACCGAAGCAATCCTGTGGAGGCAGAGGCGTTTTTATTTGAGTCTTTAACATGACAGATGTAAAAGAAAAACAACTGAATTCTTTTAACAACCAGGAGCAACGGAATTGTTTCATTGAGGAAGAGAAAAAAGTTTTCCTGACTATTCGGGGTTCATGTGGACTCCCCCCTTTTCTTATCCACATGTCCTTGTTTAAAACATTTAAAGTCCTTTTTAAACGTGTTTCCCCCCCAAAAAAACTAGTACGCATCCTGTTATATTTAATAATAGCGTGACGTTGGGGGAGAATAAAGGCTTTGATGTTGGATTCATTCGAAACAAATTGTGCGCTGATTGCGAGGACTTGTCAGTACACTGCGGCCAGTGTCACCGAGACATCCCGGGGATTCGCTTCCCGTTGGGGAAGAAAACATGCGACCCTCTGAAGTAGATCCTGGGGCCAGAGAAAAATTAAACTACCTACTTAGTTCCGCTTTTTATTTAAAAATATAATTTTTGGAGAGCGTCATTTGTTTTTTTTTGTTTGCAAGTTACTAAATCCTGAGATAGGGACCAGACCCACAAACTCTCGATTCTGCTTCATTTTAGTATTTTTCCCTTTCTTTTTTCAAAACGTAGCTGAACTGCAAAGGGGGACCCGCGGCAGCTAGAAGCCGACTGCAGCCGTGAAATGGTGCAGTGTGGCTTTAAGATGCACACGGTGTGTGTTCATTGAAAAAAAAGAAGAAAGGAAAAGAAAGAAAGAAACCCAGATGGAGGGAAAGGGGGAGGAGCGGGGAGAAGGCGGAGCCCACGCGACCACGTGACCCAGGGCCGGGCCGGGGCGGCGCGCGCTCCGCGGCCAGGAGGCTGGCGCGCGCACGCCTCCCTGCGCGCGCACCGAGCCCCGACACTCCCCGCGCGGCCCAGGCGGAGCAGGTAGGGAAGTCGGTGCGCTTCGCTCGCGCCGGGCGGACTCCACGTCTCCAGCGCGGCCTCCGAGGAGCCTAGACGAGGCTCGCGCGCCGCCGGCACGGACGGACGTGCCGAACGCGCCGTAGTACATTCCTGAAGGCGGCCCGGCCCCCTTACGTTGCCCAATGTCCGCGCGGCCTCCCGGCAGCCGGCCAATGGCCGAACGTGTGGGTCCCTTCCCTTTCCGCGCCTGAGGGCCCGCGGCCCCGGCCCGAAGGGGACTGCAGCGGGGCGCGCAGGCCACCCGGGCGGCCCACGCGGCTCCGGCGGGGGCTGGTCGGCCGCCCTCCACGCCCTCTTCCTTCCTCTCTGGCGGTTTCCCCTCCCGCCCTCTGCTCCCTCTCCCCTCCTTCCTCTTTCACCCCTTTCTCCTCTCTATCCAGCCTCTGCACCTTCCTTCTAGCTGTTTCTCCTTCCTGGTCTCAGTGGAAAGGCCGCGGAACGTGTGCGTTACCCCGGGCGGGTAGGGTGTCCGGTAGAAGAGAGACAAAGACAGCAGAAGTGTCTGCGGGTGTATCCGAGATCGAGAGGAGGACCGGAGTACCCGGCCAGCGCGGAAATTCAAAACTCAAAACTCCCGAGGAGCACGTGATTTTGTGCGCCGCTCTGGGAGGGCTGCTAAAATCCCGAAGCGAAGGCAAGCACGGTGCAATTAAAAGGACACATTAATAAATAACCTCGCAGGAGGATTGGGCTCGACACGTAGCCAGTTTAATCTTGAAGCGATATCCTGATTTTTATTATGTTTGATAAAGAACATAAAGTAGGAAAAGAGATTTATTCGAACTTTTCTTAGTGGTTCTGCAGACGTTTCAAGTCCAAGTATTAAATGCCGCTGGAAATTATTTTTTAGAGAGTTGGGGGTTGACCCCTAGTTTTACGTGTCAGTCTGTATTTGAATCGTGCTGTATAGCAAGGTAATCATGTAGGCATAGGTTGCTACGTTTTTCTCTTCCAAATTCCTTTACAGCGTTTTAGACCAAAACATCAGTTGTGCCTCCCAGTCTTTTATTTACAGCAATTTAAATTTAGCTGGTTGGATTATGGAATTCTAAAATGAAATTATAGGCTGTGTACGCATCATGGTTCCTTATAACTCTGCACGCAGCTGCATATCCCCTCGTGCTGGCTGCTGCTACATGTGCACCATTTCAATGGCAAAGCCTCTCCCACTCGGGCTCATTTCCCTCAGTTTGACTTAATTCCTAAACGTTCTGAACATTGATCTCCGGGGTTCTCAGCGCCCTCAGCCTCCTCACCCACTGTTTGATAGGTTAACTTTTCAGCATCTCAGACAATAGTCCCGGCCTGTAAATTCTACCCATCGGTTCCCCGACGCAGTCCCCAGCTTGAGCTCTAACAAGCGCTATCTTAATCTCCCCACCCCCACCCGCCGCTTCCCCTGTGGTCTGCTTTTTTCATACACAGAGATGAATTACTTTGAGGATCTAATTGGCCTTGTTTCTGTAACGTTTTAAGAAAGGGAAGAGGAGCCAGTGTAAAAGCCTGCTCGACTTGGGTGGTCAGGGCTGAGGCTGCCCCCAATTTGCCTCATTGCTGATGCATGCGAGTGCGACATTCCCAGCGATAATGTTGTTCCTAATCAATCTGCCCTTATTTACATTTGTAAGCGTTGTCGGCTTTAATATGCATGCCCTGTGCGGGGGACCGCTGCGCCACACCGGGTTTGTTAACTTCAACTACCCATAAGAATTCTCCAGACCCGAGATGAGGCTGGCTGGAGGAACCAGGCCTGTGAAGGTGTCTGCTGGGAAGATATTCCCTTCAGTGGCCCCTCTGCAGCATGGCTCCCCTCCAGAGTTACCAAATAGGTCGGAGCTTCGGGCCTTTTCAACCAGCAGGAGTTGCTGGCTCTCTTTGGAGCAATCATTGAGGGTTCTAGTTCCCCTTTCCAAGTAGAGGGGAATGCATCACCTCAGTGCATCAATTGTCATATAGGTCTTCCCACCAGGATCCGAGACTTCATAGGACTCTATAGTTTTCAGATTTGCTTAAACTTTTAAAATATGAATATGATAAATTCTCTACTCCAATACTTAAAATATCCGTGGCCACACCACACACATCTCAAAAATGACATGTGATTATCCGAGTGATAACACTGAAATGAAACATCTGCCCTTTGTATTTGGACATTCCGCTGATAAGCGATTGTGAGAACTGGACTTGGTTGAGTAATGAGAAACCATAGTGAGATTTAACTTTTCACTGGTTTCTCAGATCCAACTAAATGGGTCTTTAAAATCTAGTGTCATTTAGCTAATTTTTGCAAAGCAGAAGTGAATAAATGGGTAAATGCACTCTGGTAAGTTGACCTTTGGGCCTTGTTATAAGTTTGCCCGAGTTTAGTATTCTTTTCCATGAATGCAAAGAATTGCAAATGTTACATTAAGTATGCCTGTTGCGAGGCTGTGATGGGGAGAAGACCTGGGGATTTGATGTAATAGTCTATTTCTGGGTGGGGAGCCCAGGGTACAGGATGTGAGTGAGGGGCCAGAGCCTGTGCGGTTGAAAACAGGTACTTGGATAAGGAGTCTTGACTCAGTTCAAGTCAGTATGCCACCATCCACCACATTTTCTTGGCTCTCTAAGAATGCCTTATTATTTTCTCATTGGCAACTTTTGTATTTACTTAAAAGGTGATGGTAGAAAATGAGTCTCAAAAGTTTCAGGGGGGAGGGGAAGAAAAAGATTCAGCAGCCACAGAATGAGAAACCCCTGAGCATGACTCCCCTCCCCTTCTACCTTCTGTTTCCTCCCCCTATTCCCTCCTCCCCAGGACTGGAGGAAAGGGAACAGCTCTAGCCAACTTGTCAAAATAATGCTGCTAATTACCCCTGATCTCCTTTAATGGGAAGCTGCTCCCAGTTCCACAATGGAGTAAATGAGGGGTCTACAGCACAAACCCAGGAGCACTGGCATTTTTTGAGCCTGCAGTGAGCTTGGTATGGGGGCAGAGGGTGGCAGAGGAGAGATGTCCTGAGAAGGTCCCAGAAATCTCCACACTTATTACCCCAGGTTCAAATACTAGCTTGAAAAGGGGAATTATACTTTATGCCGTGCCAAAGCTTTTGGTCACCAACTACAGAGAAAAAGTTCAGAGCCTACAATGAACTTGAAAGAAAACCCAGCATTGATCCTTGTACTGATTCTCCCCCTTCTCAAGTATCTTCTTAGCCACATTACTCCAGTGGATAGAGATGTATTCTAGAAAGACCCAGACTCTGAACATTCCCCCCTTCATCTCTCTCTTGCCTCATCTCTATCTCCCCATATAATATATCTATATCAAGCTTTGCATTTGGCAGAAGGCACACCATTCATTTCAGTGATCTCTGCCATTGGGTCTTGCATGAAAAAGAAGCTGAGCAACATGATCCCTTTGACCCACTGCTGGAGCAACAAATTTATTAGAGATATAGGCATGAGAAATGAAAGGGAAGTAAAACAATTCCAGCTTATTGTATGTCTTTCTTTCATACTGCTAATCCGGTTTACACATCACGCCTACATGTCTCAATAGGGCTTTATACACTGTGGCAGAGGCGGGAGAAAATAAAAGGTGTGTGTGTGTGAAGAGAGAGAGAGGGAGAAAGAGGAGAGGAATGAGGATAAAAACAGGGAAGACATTTTAATCCATATTGATTTGCTTCATCAGTTTTTCTATCTGTAGAAAGTTGAAGACAATTTATAAAAACAGAGCGTCCTCCCCCCAAAAATGATTCCAAATGGTGTGAATTCCTATTCAAATAGCTTGTTAGATTAGGACTAGATTATAATCAGAAACTAGATGCACTTCTCACAGTGAGTTTGAAATGAAGCTAATACCCCACATTGAGAATGGGCCTATTGGTGTCCACCTTGACTCAACATTTTAATATCAAAAGATCTTGGACTCCAAGGCATTTTATAGCCTTGTGGAAGGAAGCTGGGTGACAGCTGGAACACAGACAAACTCACAGTTGAAAGCCCCTTGTTTTACAACAGGGGTGCACAATGCACCTGAGGCAACAATTATCCTGAGGTACCACCCAGAAATAATAAGTTACAGTGACAAAGGATGACACCAAAAACCATTGTCTTTCATTGTGAAGGCAATTAATTGCATGTTGAACTACTGGCGGAAAAAAAAAATTGAACACACAGAATGCTGAAAAGGGACTATTGTAGTGTAAGACCTCAGTTATATAATTATTGAATATTTTGGGCCGCCCATTGTGGGTCTTTATTATTTATGTCCAGTTCTTTTAGATCTCCCCTCCCTAGGGAGGAAGGAGGGGTGAACATGGAAGAAGAGAGTCTGCTCCCCTAGGTCCAGGAAGAGAGAGGTCTCTGGGTGTCTTCCACAGACCACAGTCCCTATGGTTCTTCTTAGGCGTTGGAAATTGAGATCTGAAAACTCTGGACTGGTTGTTCATCCACACACTAGGAGTCATTTTTAACATGAACTTAAATATCTGGAGGCATAGCACACGTCATCCCAGAGGGAGTCTCTGGAGGCCCCGCGGGCTCCGTGTTGGCACCGGGTCTAAAGGCGTCTGAGTCAGCCCGCCCCACCTCAGGGCCCCTGTGAGGCCACACTCAGCACCCGGCTAGGCGCCGACCTCTTTAATGGGCGGCGGGCACCAGGAGGCCCGGTGCCGTGGGCGCAAGCGTCCACACGAGCCTCTCCCACCGAGGGCGCCGACCTCTTTAATGGGCTCTGAAAAGCACCTCTGGCTTCTCTCCCCACCAGCGGCGGCGGGAAGGGAGCTGTGCGAGCCCCGGATCTCCCCGGCGCTGCTCGGCTGGCCCCGGGTGCCGCAGTGCGGGAGCGTGCGGGAGCGTGCGGAGGCGTGCGGGAGCGTGCGGGGCGGACGCCGGGGCCCCGCAGCAGGTCTCGGCCAGCGCCGCCGACGCGGAAGGGCTCGCCCCGCTGCGCGCGCCCTCGGCCCCCGCCCGCCCCCGGCGCTGTCACTCTCTGCACCGGCCCCGCCGCCCAGCTCTGCGTCCTCCGGCGAGTCGGGAGCCACCAGCAGGCTGAGGAGCGGAAGCCAGGGGGGCGACCCTTTCAAGCGTGAAAATGGGATCCCGGGCGACCCCCTCCGTGAGAACTCCCCCCGGGGCCGCTCCCGGCCCGCCGCGGTCGGCCCCCTCCCCGCCCCCCGGGGCCGGCCTCAGGGGGCGGGGGCCCGCGGCGAGCGAGCTGGCGAGGGGACGCGGACCCGCACTCCCGCTCCCCGGCGGCGCAGCACCCCCAGCCCCGCGGCCCCGGCGCGCCGCCCGCCCCTCCCGCCCCGCGCCCGGCCCTCCGTCCGCCGCGCTGGGCGCGGGGTCCCGCAAGCCCACAGCCCGGGGCGCACGCGAGGGCGAGGCGGCGGCGGCGCGGGCTGCACTCACCATAGCCGGCCGTCAAGCCCTGCCCGGAGCGCGGTGCCGATGGCGCGGACGCGGGGCTTGGGTTTCACATCAATTCCTCTTTTCCCCTCGCCCCCCTTTCCTGGTGCTCCGCTCCTCGGTCTTCTCCCCGTCTTGCCTCGTCTCCCCCTAGCCGTGTCGCTGCGGGTCTCTTTGTCTTCCCCGTCGTCTTTTTCTTCGTCTTCGTCTTCGTCTTCTCCTCCTCCGCCGTCTTTACAAAAGGGACGGAAAGTGTAAAAACCCCGGCGCGCTGGGCCGCCGGAGGCCTTCGGCGGAGTGCGGCGCGGACTCACAATTACAAGCCTGTTTCTATTAAGCAGTTCCATGGCCCTCGGCGTGGGTGGTCTGCCGCGCCATAGGCAGGACCTGTCAGGGTCACGTGACAGATCCGAAAACTTTACCCCTTTACAATAAACTCTAGGAAAGCAAAGTAAACTCCGGGAACGTGCTATCAGCACAGCCCTCCTGGGTAAACAGGCGCTCCCTCCCCGCCTTCCTGGGAGGCGCCGGGCGGCGCGAGCTCCGGCGAGCCCCGTCCGCGCCCCCCGCCCCCAGCCGCCTGTCCGCGGGGGGCCGCGGGGCGGGGGGCCTCGGCTCGCCACCTCGCCTTCGCCGCCTAGTGCTCTCCCACCCTCCGCATCCGCGCCCCTCGTTATTTGCTAACATTGAGCCGCTCGCCCGAACCCGGGGGCGGGGGTTGCTAGGGGAGCAGGGAAGCTCCCTGCAGCATCCCCAGCGCTCCGGGAAACGCGGGGTGCCCAGAGCGCGGCCGAACTCCGCCACCTTGCCGGTCCTCGATTCTCAAAGCCCTTTCCTGCTCACATTCCCACGGAAGTCCTGAGAAGCTGGGAGCAGTACGGTTGACAGGCCCACAGGCTGACAGGGAGGCAGAGAGCCAGGGAAGCCGGCCGATAACAAGAGCCTCCCTGGGGAAATGTTCCCGCATCCGTCCTTTTGGAGGTCCCTGGGAAGCTGCTACTGAAGAGACCAAGGTGGAGTTCCTTGGAAACCAAGATTGGTAGCTGGCTGAGGAATTACTAATTGATATTTGCTTTTTTCCCCTTCCAGTTACTGTGGTTTTTGGGGTATGCCACCCAAATGCTCCCACCCACGCTGCCTTCAAGCTAGGGTGATGGGGTTAGACGGAAGTGCCTCCGTGCTGAAGGGCTCTCAGCCTCTTGCCCTAAATGGAAAGTCCTATTCTGGAAGAGACCCTGCTACAGTGTTTAACATTTCATCTGCTCAGACCTGCAGGGTAGACTTGTGTTTCACACACAGCTGCACGTTGCTATTCTAAATGGTCCACATTATGAATATAGATGAATGACAGATGGGGGGAGGGTAAGATCATTTATTGAAAATACAAAGAGTTAACTAGCTGGTCTTTTAGGTAAAGCCACCCTTTTCTCACCTTGTTCTGGGCTGACAGTGTTAGTAAAACACACACACACACACACACACACACGTGCGCGCGCGCACACACACACACACACACACACACACACACACAGCCTAGGAGTCACAATTGGTCTCCCTCCCTCCAAAGATGATATACCGTTCTTTAATAGGGTTATTTGAGTTTCCAGAGTGCTTATGTTTGAGATGCATTAAGTAATTAAGCATTGGAATGCTGGGCAGCCCTGTGAATTAGGCTAGTCCAGAAAGTCATGTCATACCAACTGACTTTAGTAAAAAATGGTCTTAAATGGACATTACTCATTTATCCAAGATGAGAGTGGATTCTAAGAGTCATAATAAGTGGCAAAACAAACCCACCAACATTTCTCTCAGAAATGCTACATTTTGGTGTCATATCAAAAGAATATATTCATACCTTGCTACAAACTTGGGTGGGGTGAGGAAGAGGTAGATAAAAATACATCTCCATGGCGCCTGGGTGGCTCAGTGGGTTAAGCCTCTGCCTTCCGCTCAGGTCATGATCTCAGAGTTTTGGGATCGAGGCCCTCATAGGGCTCTCTCCTCAGCGGGGAGCCTGCTTCCTCCTCTCTCTGCCTACTCCTGATCTCTCTCTGCCAAATAAATAAATAAAATCTTTAAAAAAATTACATCTCCAAATAGAGTAGTCTAGAATATGAAAGAGAAAGAAGGGGATAAGAAAAAAGAGAAACAGCTTAGCAAAGGACATTTAAATGGCCCACAATATCAAGTTGGTGGGTATGCTAATTCTGCAGAGAAATTCCAGCAGACCTGTGGAATTTGCTTTTCCTAATTAAAATGACACCCTCCCCCCAACACCTCCTCCCTCTGTCCTCTGCTAGCAAGCTTGGCTACAGGCTCCTTGAGTATGTGGCCAGAGATGATAATCAGAGATAGATCCAGGTTTAGTGGGGCCTGAGGCTTACGCAGTATGGGATGGGGGAGGGGCGTGCTTCTTTAGGAACTCAAAATTACAAACCCAAATCAGTACTTGCCTTTGAAAGGGGTCTGTTCAGGGAAGAGGCCTGAAGCTGTGTGAGCTTCCTATCCCCCTTTACCATGCGGAGCAAAGAGAGTCCAGAGCTACTGACCCACATTTCATTGTCTTGCATCCCTTAGTTAAGACTGATTGTGTTCATCTTATGTCCCATTCCAGTCAAATGCTTTACAACTGGGAGCAAAGACAGCTTGATTTGAGTGCAAGTAGTTGGAGTCCACCAGTGGAGATGCAAAGAATCAGGAAGAACGCATTCGGTGTTGGAACCTAAAAGGTCAGTGAGGAGGGAAACTCACTGGAAATCCTTTCTCCTAGGAGCAGCCTGCCCTTCTTTTCCTTCCTCTGAAATCAGTTTTTGAAAATAACCACAGTGCCTTATCTCTCTTCCCTCTACTCTTAGATGCTAAAAACGTTAAATCATCAAGTCTGAGATATGTGTTCTACAGGGCCCAGAGCCCCACGTTGCCTTCTGGCATCTCTCTAAGACTCCCCACAGGGTGGGCTCTTTCGCATCAAACAGCTGCCTCCACCCTTCTAAAGTTGCTTGTGCCCGTCCCTTCCTGCAAAACCAGCTATGGTGCTGCTGTCTGATGAGCCACTCGGTGTGGAGGTGTCAAAGCCTGGCGATCTTCCAGGAACAGAGCTCTATCTAGTCTGTGAGTCTGAGAAGCCAGTTGGCATCAGCGTGCTCGTGGCTGACCAGGGAGCATTTTGGCAAGTTAACTTGGGCTTGTCAAACCACACCCAGAGGAATCATTCTGAAGTTGGTGATTTCTGGGCATTAGGTGGGACCAGAGGGAGCCACTAGGGACATAGGAAAGGAGGGGACAAGAGAGGGACTTTTTGAAACAGGTCTGAAACAAATCACATGGGTGTAATCAAGTCGGTGGCAAGGCAAGGCCATCGCTGGCTCTGCCTGTGTCTGTGAGTGTCTGCTGCTGCCCGAGAAAGAGTTGTGAGCCCTGTTGGACACACACACACATGCGTCTTTCGTTCCGCAGGCCCCTCTTCCCCGGCTCCCGCCGAATGTGGGGGCCACACACTTTCACTCACTCCTTGTCTCAGAGCAACCTCAAGCGACTGGAAGCCTTCACATGAGTGACTGAGGGTTCAGAAGAAACATTTGTCCACATCTAAAAGCCATCCACCACTCTTGCACACACTCATCTTGGGTGCAGCCGTTCTTTGATCTTGGATCAGACGGATTGAGCTCTCATAAAAAGCTATTTGCTCAGTGTACGGATTCCAATTCTAAAATGCTTGCCCACCCCCACCTTCTGCCTCCTTCCTGCCAGGAAGATACCCCCAGCCAAGCCACTGGAGAATTAGGGCTTTGAAGACTGGAGGGGTAAGGAATATTTAAAGGTGGTTGCTTGGAATTAGGAGGCCGGACGAGCAATAGAATAGCAGGGCTGATACACACTGAAACGGTAAAAGGGGAATTGTCTAAGCAGCAACAAAGAAAAAACAGGATTGCAGCACAGGACAATCTTAACAAACAGCTTGCAAGCAAAAGGGGTGGGGTGAGATCTGGAAAGTTTGAAACCAAAAGCTCCAAGGGACCCCATTACTGAATAGGGAGGCTCACAAGGGCACTGGCGTATCAAAAGATGGGGCAGCAATCTCAGGACAAGAAGAAACAGGAACAGAAGGATACCAGTAGAACCCCATCCCCAAGAAATGAAACCGCAAGTTGCTTACTCTTGAAACTCATGTCCATGTAGGACCCCTTCTAAGGACAGTTCCCTATGTAGAAGGTCCATAGGGAGCAAGCCTTGTCACTGATGAATGTGTTAAGGAAGGAAATGCCAAAGATTTGTAAACCATGGGAAGCAGGTGTGGCCAGGCCGGCCAGTGGGGACAGTGATGGGGACAGTGACGGTATGGGGTCAGGACCAGGAGAAACAAACAGCTTATCGCAGTCAAGCAGGTCAGAGAAGTTACCACGAGGTTCTAATTCTATCTAGGAAGGCTAACAAAGATATTCAATGTAGGAAGTATTGGGTGGGAAGAGGCACAGAACCAGAAGGTGCTTTTCTATGCTACCTAACTAATGCTCTAGAGGGGGGGCCATGATTCATGTTCACACTGTGAGCGAGGGGAGGGTTAGAAGCAGAGGCTCCTTGTGGTGAGATCTCAGGGGAAAGGTTTGAGGTAGAAGGGGCGCGACATCCCTGAGCCCTGCTGCTATGCTGTGTTCTGGGGTCCACTTGGCCATGGGCAGGACTCGTGGTAGCTCTGAAGACCCCTCACATTTAAAGACAGGTCCCCTCCTTGCGCTTGTGAGGAAGACTCCTCCGAGGAGCAAGGGACTGGAGAGGTCCCAGCAGCCCCATAGGGACGGCCCAGGGGGCCAGGGGCACCTTCTCCTGCAGCTACACCCAGTCGTTGATGGAGACGTGTTTTGTGGGACTGGGGAGTGGAGACCCAGGTCTGCCTGCCTGCCCTCTGAGCCCTGGTGCCCTCCCCCTCACACCTGTATTAGCTTGCTGGCGTTGTCATACCCAAGTACCACAAACCAGGGACTAAACAAATTTATTTTCTCACAGTCTCGGAAGCTAGAAGTCCAAGACCGAGGTCTTGTCAGTGTTGGTTTCTTCCGGAGCATCTCTCTGGCTTGTAGATGGTCGTCTTCCTGTGTCATTACGTGATCTTCCCTCTGTGTGTGTCTGTGCCCACATTTCCTCCTCTGGTAAAGACACCAGTCATGTTGGTTTGGGGCCCACCATATGACCTCATTTTCACTTAATTACCTCTTTTAAGACCTTAACTCCAAATACAGTTGCATTCTGGGGCATGGGGGTTAGAGCTTCAAGGTAAGAATTAGGGCGGGGTATACCGTATGAAAACTCCATATGTTGAAGGGAGCTGGCATGGATCTGAGGGACAGGTTCCTGGGACATTCAGAGGGAGGAGTGGGATGGACAGGACCTAGGAGCGTCTTGCTTCTGGGGCTAGGAGGACCTGACCTGCCACCTCCCAGGATCCCCTCCACAAATCTGACGAAGATGACACATTTCCTAGGAATGCTGGTGGTCTAAGAAAATGGCTTTAGGCACCCAGCAGAACTTTAATCCCCCCACAAAGAATGAGCCCTGCTAGGCTAATTATAAATCTGTCTTCTTTATTTATTGCAGCGAGTTCCTTCAGGCAATGGTTTCCAAGGCTGGCTGCTCATCAGATCACCTGGGGAGTTTAAAAACAAAAACGAAGAAACAAAAATAGACTCTTTGCTCCCGTCCCAGAGCTATAAAATCAGAATCTCAGCCCTGGGGAAATGACATTTTTTTCAAAAGAACCTCCTTAGGGCAAGTGTAGTAAAATGCTAGTGGTAGGATCCAGGTTGGGTATTTACTGTAAAATCCTTCTAATTTTGCTGAATGTTTGAAGTTCTTCATAATAAAATGTCAGTGAGAAAATAAAAGGATACCCTGGCGATCCTGATATGCAACTAGCTTGGAAGACTGAAGAGACAGTTCATTTACAAATATGCTAACATTCTCCTCTCCAACTGTAGGTACTCGTCACATTGCATTATTGTTGACTCATCAGGTACAAGATCTGTGAGCTCCTACCGCATGCAGGGTCTTCTGTTAGGTGCTGGGAATTGGGGAATGAAAAAAACCATCTTCCTTGAAAACATCGTGAAATACTATTTCATATCCATCGGATTGGTAAAATTTAAAAGTCTGACCCTAGCAAGGGCGAACAAGACTGCACCAGGGGGACCTCTGGGGCACCGCTGGTTGGAGCGCAGGCTGGAAGACTGCTTTGGCATTGCCTGGGGAGTGTGAGCCCCACTCTTAGATATGTCTCTAAGAGCAAGGTGGTGCCCAGAAGGGGCATCCCAGAGCATTACAGCGTCAGTATTTGTAATGGTGTAAGATGGACATGGCTAAAATGTCCATCAAAGTAGCAAAGGTACGTTGTGGAGGATTCCTACATGGAATTCTACCAAGAGATGAAAATAAATGGGCCCTCGCTACCTTATAGCGGCAAGAATGAATCCTACAAACATCATCTTGGCCAAAATACCTGGGCTGAAAGCAAGTCTCATAAAAGTGCAGACATAAATTTCATTTACACAAAGGGCAAAACCACGTAATACCTAGAAAAGCAAGAACATGACAAACCCACTCAGGAAAGCAGTTACTTCTAGGGGTATAGGGGGCAAAGGGGTTGGGAAGTCAAAAAGAATTCATTTTGTGTCACTGGACTGGCTTAGTCAGTAGAGTAGGTGACTCTTGATCTCAGGATTCTGAGTTCAAGCCTCACGTGGGGTGTGGAGCCTACTTAAAAAAATAATAACTCAGGGGCGCCTGGGTGGTTCAGTCGTTAAGCATCTGCCTTCAGCTGACGTCATGATCCCAGAGTCCTGGGATCAAGCTCTGCATTGGGCTCCCTGCTGGATAAGAAGCCAACTTCTCCCTCTCCTATTTCCTCTGTTGTGTTCCCTCTCTCACTGTCTCTCTCTCTGTCAAATAAATAAAATCTTAAAAATAATAATAATGATAATTCTTATTATTATCGTTCTTGAAAATGTATATACAGGTGATGAACACACTTTTAAATATATGCTCTTTTTTTTTTTTTAAGATTTTATTTATTTATTTGACAGAGAGAAACACAGTGAAAGAGGGAACACAAGCAGGGGGAGTGAGAGAGGGAGAAGCAGGCTTCCCGTCGAGCAGGGAGCCCGATGGATGTGGGACTCGATCCTGGGTCTCCGGGATCATGACCTGAGCTGAAGGCAGTCGCTCAACCAACTGAGCCACCCAGGCACCCCATGTGCTCTTTTTCATATAAAAACATTTTTAAGAAAGATGCCATGGTAGTTCTAGACAAACTAACGGTCTAGCAGGGTATGAAAAAGAACAGACAGGTGTGGGAGCCAGGGAGCAGGGGGAGTTTGAGCCTGAGCCCTTCTCCTGAAAGGGCAGAGTGTGGGGAGGGGGCCACCAAGGAAAGGAAGAAGGCTTGTTGATCAGCTCAAAGACAGAGAAAAAGGGCGTTCTCTGGGAATGGACTAAACTGGAGGGGATTTGAACGCAATTACCCGTGGGAGATTTGGAAATTTTTCATCTTTTTCTAGTATAAAATTATAACAAAGATGAGTAAATAGATAAATAAATTTAGAGATATTTAGAAATATTTAGATATTCAGAGAAAATTATATGTCTGAATTTGTATAAAATTTCCAAATGAAACCTTTTCAAGTGTTTGGTGGAAAAACCTGAACTGCTTTCCAGTTTTTTTTAATCTTAGCTTTTATGCCTAAAATGACTCTGAGGAAAAGTCTCAGAGTAAGATGTGAATAATGAGCTCTTCAAGATGTTTTAATTGATGATCTCTTGAAATTCTTTAGATACCATGATGCGAAACTTCGTATGAGGAGGTGAAAGAAATTTTAAAACATTTTTTAAGCATGCAAAATATGTACCTGTTGAAATGGAAACCAAAAGCACAGTGAGATATCTCCCTCACACCCGTTAGGGTGGCTGCTATCAAGAAGGGAAGACATAACAAGCCTGGATTTAAGAAAGGTGCTGGGGAGGAGGGGAGAAAATAGGGCCCTCGTGCACTGTGGGGAGAAATGTAAACTGGTACAGCCACTGTGGGAAACAGTGTGGAGCCTCCTGAGAAAGTTAAAGACGGGAATCCCATATAATCCAGCGACCCCACTTCTAGGTTCATATCCAAAGGAGATGAAGTCACTATCTTAAAAAGATATCTGTGCTACTCCCACGTTCATGACAGCATTATTTACAATAGCCAAAGTATAGAAACAACCTAAATGTTCATAATGGATGAATGGATAAAGAAAATGTGGTGGTGGTGGTGGTGGTGGTGGTGGTGGTGGTGGTGGTGTGTGTGTGTATACACATATATACATAAACAATGGAGTATTACTCAGATTTTAAAAAGAAGGAAATCTTGCCATTTGGGACAACATGGACAGACCTTTTTTTTTTTTAAGGTTTGATTTATTTGACAGAGAGAAACACAGCCATAGAGGGAACGCAAGCAGGGGGAGTGAGAGAGGGAGAGGCAGGCTTCCCGCCGATCAGGGAGCCCGATGTGGGACTCGATCCCGGGTCTCCAGGATCATGACCTGAGCCAAAGGCAGATGCTTAACGCCTGAGCCACCCAGGCACCCCATACATGGTCGGATCTTGAGGGCATTATACTAAATAAAATAGCCAGACAGAAAAGACAGGCAAAAACTGCATAGTAGCACTTACTTGTGGAACCTAAAAAAATAAATGAATAAATGAAAGTGGGACTCCCAGAAATAGAGGAGAATAGTGGTTACCAGGGGCTGATGGGTGGAAATAACAGGGAGAGGCTAGTAAACGGATATAAACTTTCAGTTAAAAGATGAATGGGTCTGAGGATCTAGTGGATAACGCTGGATTGTGTAACCGAAATCTGCTGAGAGAGGAGAGCTTCTATGTCCGTGCACACACAGAGAAGGGAAATATGTGAGGTGATGGATGTTAATCGACTTGATGGGAGTTGTCTTCACAATGTATTTGTATATTACATCATCATATTGTACACTTTAAGTATGTTACACTTTTATTTGGCAATAAAGTTGAAAGAAACACAAAATTTATGTCTGTTGAAATTATATTCAAAGAATCTAACAAATTCCTTGGACAGATTTCCTTTTTTTGCTTTGATGAATATCATACTGAAATGTGATAATGTAAATTGATTTCTAAGTTTTTTTCCTAGGGCTGTCATAACAAAATACCAGAAGGTGGCTTAAAATAACAGAAATGTGTTCTCTCACAATTCTGGAGACTGGAAACACAAAATTAAGATCTTTGCAGGGTTGTTTCCTTCCACGAGCCCTGAAGGAGAATCTGCTCCAGGCCCTTCTCCCAGCTTCCAATGGCCAGCGATCTGTGGCCGTCAATCTGTGGCCAGCAATCCGTGGCCAGCGTTTCTTGGCCTGTAGCTGAGCCCTTACAGTCTCTGCTGCCACCCTCACATCACATTCTCCCTGTGTGTCTGTCTCTGTGTCCGTTGTCTTCTTATAAGGACACCAGCCCTTGGGCTAGGGGCCCACTCTGTTCCAATATGACTTCATCTGAACTAATCACATCTGCGATGACCCTATTTCCAAATAAGGCCACATTCTGACTTCAACCTCTCTTTCTCGGGGGACACCATTCCACCCATAACATCACGGAACTTTTGAAGCTCTAATCTGCAGAATATGCCCATGTGGTTAGAGCAGGTCTCCTGAGGCAAGTCAGACACCAGGGAAATAGCACAGCAGTTGCAAAAGGAGAGACACATTCAATCGCCATGAAGACAGAGATTTAGGATTCTGGAGTCTGTTTTCCGTCTCACACCCTCAAAACCAACCAGCGACAAGTGAAACACGACCCTGCTCCAGGCAGCTCATGGGCCCTTACTCAAGGCGTGCAGCTGCAGCTGGCCCCTGACATCGGCCACGGGCAAGGCTACGCTACACTGTCATGACCGAGCAGCAGGTGCAGGTGGCCAACGGGGACACCAGTGGCCTAACGCTACCTTACTCCACTCCAAGAATTCCAGCTCAGGCAGCTTTGTGGCTGGAGACAGTGTCCTGTCCCAAGGACCACCAGGTTGTCCCCTCGAAGCATTTCTGACAGTCGTCTTCCGCCTTGGCCTCTGTCCTGCCTCTACTTCTCCGAGTGTCCTCCCCAGCCTCCTTTGCTCACTCCTGTTCTTCCACCCACTCCTAAAAGGTTGATGTCCCCAGGGCCTGTGGCTGGCCTCAGGTCTCTTTGTGGCTTCCTCTTTTACTCCTATAGGTGGGACAGGGAGCCCATTGGCACCCCAACCCCCGTCTCAGCCATCGCCCCTGAACGCCAGACTCTATGTGCAGTGACCTCCTGGACATGGACGCTTCCGGGTGCCTGGGACTGAACGTGCTCCTGCCCACGTCCTCCAGCTGCATTGTCTCCAGACCTGCTCTTCTGACTCAGTTAATGACTCTTGCAGGAACAAGTGGTCCAGCCCCAAATTACCTTTGATGACTCCCTTTCCATTATCCAAAGGAGTTTCCCAACACCATGTCCACATTCCTTGGTGTGCTTTATAAGGTCTCTGGTGACCCGGTTGGTTGCCTTCCTCTCTCCAGCTGTATCTGCCACTCTCCCTGAGCCAAGCAGATTTATGTGTGGTTTTCTGATTTTGTTCACTTCCCTCTGCCTGCACATTTGCCCTTCCCTCTATCTCCTTCCTATACCTTCTACCTGTTCATACATCCTTTAAGGTACAACTCAAATGTCCCTTCCCCTGCGTGCACAGAGATGACGTCAACTCTGCACAAGGGGTCAGAAAATAATTTATAAATAAGTTTTTAATGTTTTAATAATTTAGTGTTTTAAATGTCTCATGCATTATTGGTCATTTTGCAGTTAAATGATTAGTCATTAGTATAATTAGCAGTCATTTTGGTATTAACGTCTACAGAAGTGGCCCTCAGTGTCGAGTGTCTGGACCAGCAGCATCAGCATCCCCTGGACATCTGTTAGAAAAGCACTTTCTTTTCTTTTTTTTTTTTTTTAAAGATTTTATTTATTTATTTGACAGAGAGAAACACAGCCAGAGAGGGAACACAAGCAGAGGGACTGAGAGAGGGAGAAGCAGGCTTCCCGCCGAGCAGGGAGCCCGATGTGGGACTTGATCCCAGGTCTCCAGGATCATGACCTGAGCTGAAGGCAGTCGCTTAACCAACTGAGCCATCCAGGCGCCCCAGAAATGCACTTTCTATTTTTTTTTTTTTTTTTTT
>PITA01005139.1:0-60094 GCA_004023965.1 Spilogale gracilis | reverse complement strand
GGGTTAGAAGAACAAGAAAGTGGAGTGCCTGGGTGGCTCAGTGGGTTAAGCATCTGACTCTTGGCTTCCGCTCAGATCATGATCTTGGGGTCTTCGAATTAAGCCCCGCGACCGGCTCTGCTTTTAGCGCAGCTTCTGCTTGTCCCTCCTCCTCTGCTCCTCCCCCTGCTCGCTCCCTCCCTTAATCTTTCACTTAAAGAAAGGAAGAAAGAGGGGCGCCTGGGTGGCTCAGTTGGTTAGGCGACTGCCTTCGGCTCAGGTCATGATCCTGGAGACCCAGGATCGAGTCCCACATCGGGCTCCCTGCTCAGCGGGAAGCCTGCTTCTCCCTCTCTCACTCCCCCTGCTTGTGTTCCCTCTCTGGCTGTGTTTCTCTCTGTCAAATAAATAAAAAAAAATCTTTAATAAAAAAAAAAAAGGAAGAAAGAAAAGAGAAGGAACAAGAAACCAAATTCCTTTTGGAAGAGGTGATCTCAGGGGACTCCTTATAAGCTGGAGTATTGAAGACCCTAATGTTTCACGAGCTAATTTGATTTTCACGTTGTCCCGATGCCTTTCTGAGGCAATACTCCTTGTAATTCATTGTTGCAGATAGCAGCGTCGGCTCACACTTTTTTTTGTCTGTAGAGAATGCAAACCGAGGTAGAAACTTGGAGTGAGAGAGAACGTTAACAGCAACAGGCAAAAGCCAGAAACGCGTTATAGCCAGCTGAGCTCCTAGCCGCCCAACCTCCTGGACGTTTGATCTTGTATTTGTTCTATAATCTCTTTACTTGTCTTTTAGTAGTTTTGAAGTTTTAAAAAGGATTATAGGGCCGATTATTGTTTTTTTCTTAGTAGTGCGCTTTCCAACAGGCGAAGAACTTAGGGAGATTCTTTGAACAATAATAAGAGAAAAAGTGAGGATTCTGAGAACTTAGAAGTAGAACTTTTAAATAATTCAGTTTTTTTTTCCAAAACAAAATAAGAATCCTATGACTTTAATGTATAAATGCATAGGAATTTATTACCATACTTTCTCAGAAGGATGGGAATTTGGTTGGTTCTAATTCACTTTGAGTATACATAGCAGGTTCCGTCAAATAAACCCCCTTACTACTGTAACAGTTTATTAAAGGGAAGTTATTTTAGGTAGGTAGAGTTTTCTCTGTTGAAGGGAAAAATCTCTGAAAATAATGTCATGGTCTAGATAAATGCCCTAACTGGTCTGATTTTGTGTCGTGATCAGGGACTGGGGGATGGCAAGCTTTTATGACGCGCGATTCATTGTACAATTACCAGCTATTTGAGGAAATTCCTTCCCGACTTCAGATAACAGTTACTTGGTGCCTCGAGCCCTGGGACGAGCCCCTTATAATTGTATTCAAACTCGGCTGGTTCCGGCCGAGATTCATTCGACCTCCTTTCTCCCCGAGCACTTGGCCACACGGAATGTTCATTTGGAAGTTGCAGTGAAAGGCCCACAGAGCTCCGCTCTCCTGCACAAAGTTGTCCTGTATTTGGTCAACTGACTGTTGAGTAATTGGCACAGCTCTCGATGCCAACGTGAAAGGACAAGGAAAGGCGAAGAGCGCCCTGGGCTGACCGCGGGGGGGCTGTGCTGGTCCTGCGAGAACCCCGCTGTGTGGACGGCGGTAGGTAGGCATTTACTGAGCGCAGGGGTGGTCCCTGAAGTATAGGGCCGAGGCTCAGAACTAGACTTTGCAGCTGTGCCACAGTGCATGCCTTCGAGACCTTAACTACCCTCTCACTTTAGTTGTAAAATCATCATAATAATATCCACCCCCAGGCTTTGATGGGTGGGGAAGTGGAGTCATACAGGCAGGGGCTCTGCCCGCAGCAAGCACTCCAGCGACCCGAGCTGTCTCTGCGCACTCCCACCGTGTGGCAGACGCTCTTGGGGTGCCGGCCGCACCCCCTGTCCCTACCGCTGCAGCCTGGGGGCGCCCAGCGTCCAGCTGTGGGTAGCGGCCTTTCTGTGCCCTGCGGCTTTTCCCGGCCGCCAGACCTGCTCTGCAGCCCAGGCCAGAGGAGCTGAGGAATGAACCCTGGAAGGAACCTTCAGCTAAGGGGTGACCGGCATATACAGACCACAGATGTCCTGCCTTTGATTGGAAGAGGAATCGGAATCCCGAGCTTTCCACTGGCTCTGGGACTCCCCAATGGGGCCCGAGTTTCAGTAATCCCCGGGGATAGCTTTCATGAGGATGATCCTTTTGCCGGCTGTTTTCCCTTCCCTTCTCCCTACTGCACCCCCCCTTTCCAGTCCCGAACAAGCTCCTTGCACCCAGATCTTTCCTCAGAGTCACTTCTTGGGCAACATACATTAAGACATTCACTTTGAACACAAGGAAACGACTTGTTAAAGGTGAACTCAGTCCTGCCTATTCATACGGGTCCAGGTCCTGAAATTCCTACAGGGGATCTTCTTGCCGGCAGGATTTGAGGCCTTTTAACCAACTGAGTCATAAATGCTTTTTTTTCTTAGTCAATATGATTGATCTAAAGGGCAGCTCTCCAGGAGCTGCTGTCGTGCAAAGACCAGCCACGTCTCCCAGATTTGCTTCTCTCACCGCAGGAACTCCTGTCACCTCCTCTCTGCCTTTCAACAGAGATGTCGGTTGTCACTCACATTCAGCCCTTGAAGGTGGCACAAAAACGTCAGAGCTCTCTCTTTGATTACACGGAGTATATTTTTTTGAGACAAAAAGGAACAATAATACCTCTAAACGTTGCAGATTCTATCTCTGGACGCTGTTTTGAACTGAATGCCTCCTAGATATTTTTGCAAAAGGAGGAAACATTTAATGAAAGTTTTGAAGCCGGTCGTCATTTATTCCAGAAGCATTTATGGCTAGTGGGTGGTAAGCACAGAGGCCTGAGCCCCGGTGATAAAAAGATCAGTGACTCTTGCTCCCGCCACGATTGAGGAAATGACCCCATGAAACACAGGTCTGAGTTCTTTATACTGTTTGTACAAAGCTTGCCTAACACTTTTGAAATTCTATAATATTTAATCAGCAATATCCTGATTAACTTTCCATAAAGTTATATGGGTTGCTCAAGTAATATTGAAAAACTGTTTTTGTTTTATTTTTATCGCATTATTTATTTTAAAGATTTTATATATTTGTTTTATTTTTTATTTATTTATTTATTTATTTATTTATTTTTTAGAAAAGATTCTATTTATTTGACAGAGAGAAACACAGCCAGAGAGGGAACACAAGCAGGGGGGGTGAGAGAGGGAGAAGCAGGCTTCCCGCCGAGCAGGGAGCCCGATGTGGGACTCGATCCCGGGTCTCCGGGATCATGACCTGAGCCGAAGGCAGTCACTTAACCAACTGAGCCACCCAGGCGCCCCCCCAAACAAGCATTTTTTAGAGAAAAAAAAATTTTTTAGAGAAAAAATGCACACACCTGCTTGCTCATGGATTTATTACTTCAGCAGATGTTTATTGAGGACCTTCTATGTGTGGAGCGCAGGTCTAAGAGCTGGGGGTATTATAGTG
Source organism: Spilogale gracilis (assembly GCA_004023965.1). NCBI lineage: Eukaryota > Metazoa > Chordata > Mammalia > Carnivora > Mephitidae > Spilogale > Spilogale gracilis. Next base: position 56,582 of record PITA01005139.1, on the reverse strand, counting down.
ATCCAAAAACAGAAGTGAAACTTAAGGTCCAAGAAACAGATGTCATTTAATGAAACAAATAAATGTATAATTATGTAGTGAAGAATGTGTATAGTTATAAAGTGATGCATGTTCTCTGAGGAGCAGGTATATCGTTCCATGAAATCGCCTGATAGTGGAATCTGATCAAAGGTGAGGAAGGAATGTGCTGAGATATGAAGGATGAGTAGGCCAAATGGGTTAAGTTACAGAGTGGGGGCTAGGAATGTTCTAGATAGAGGGAATAGCAAGTGCAAAGATCCTGGGATAGGAGGGAGTCAGCATAATTGGGATCTGAAGTCTAGTCTGACCCCAGGGAGAGCCAGGGACAGCGAGCCAGATGAGACTGGAGAGATAGGCTCTGACCATGTTCTGAAGAAGTTCAAGGTCATTTAAGGAGATCTTTCCTTATCCTGTGAGCCTCTGGAAGCCAATGAAGGGCATCATGTAGGAGAGAAATGTGATCAAGCCATCTTTTGAGAAAGCAAAGATATTGAGATTGCCATCATAGATATTAGGCTGGGAGTGAGGGGAGGTCAGAGAGGATAAGGGGAGGGATGGATCCTTAGTAGGCTGTGGTGGAAGTCCAGCAGAGAGATGGCAGTTCCTTGGAGGGAGGTTGTGTGATGGCGAAAGAAAGTGACTAGGTTCTAGAGGTAGGTAGGATGTGAGTTGACAGCACTTGGGGAGACGTGGCCGTGAAAAGCAAGAGAGAGTAAAGTGTCAGAGACGGTGCCCAGTTTCCTGACTTATATTTCTGCGTGGAACGTGGTGTCATCCTCTAGGATTTGGGGTAAGATCACAAATTCACTCTTCGACACGAACGGTTTGAGGAGCCTCTGAGTCCACTAAATGGAGTTGTTGGGTTGGCACATGAATTGGGGACCCAGCTGCTCGTTTTCATTATTATAGAACTTGTTCTTTCCAAGTTAGAGAAATTTTAAATAAAATATGTAGACTTTGTGTTTGTAAGGATCTATGTGTTTCTCATCTCTTTATTTTATCCGCTTCAACTCATAAAGATCAGTTGAAAATACATAGATGGAGTTTTCTCCCTACCATAGGGGATTAAAAAATGCTCTTGTTATGTTTTCTTACTCTGGAGATAATTACAGGAGGGTAAGTACTGGAACTGTGATGTGTAATTTTAACTGGCAATTCCTTCGTGATTTCTCCTGAACTTGGAGTACAGAGAGCTGGTGCTGGCGTTGGCGTGAGGGCAGCGGAGATGCCCAGCAGTGGCCGTCCTGATGTGCCCCTCTGACCACCTCTTAGTCTGTGTCTCCACCTGCACAATTCTCTCACTCCCATGAACTTCCTGTTCTTCACCCAAGCTGCTTACAATATACCCTGGTCCAGGGGCTGCATATACGGCAGTGAATAAAACACATTAAAAACCCAAAACTCCACACTCTTATAATGCTTGAATATGGGAATGACTCCCAAGTCCAAGTTCAGCTGAGACCTCTCTTCAGAGATTCAGACACATGTGCATGCAACTACGCTAGGGCCCCTCAAGTTCAAGACACCTAACTAAAACCAGGCTCCTTATCTTTTTGTCTGTATCTGCTTTCTTGAATTCTCTGTCGGTCAACAGTGTGGGCATCCATTGTGCAATCTGTTGACCTGGAAACCACCCTCAATTTCTTAATTTCTCCCTCTCCCTCACTCCTAAATCCTATCAGTAGTCTAGTCTCCCTATTGCTTCTAAGGCAGTTCTCCCATTGGTCCTCTCATGTGGTCCCCAAGTGCTCCTGCCTAATGACATTGGCACTCACCATCTCTTGCCTGGCTTGTCTCTCTGACTCTGTGTTGTGTCCTTTAAATTCCTCCTCCACGCAACGGCCAGAATGACTGGTCTAAAAGCAAATCTGGCTGGCATCCTCTTTAATGACTCTAAGCTCCTTAAGGTGCCATTCAAAGCCCTCAGAGATGGTCTTCCGCCCACCTCGCCAGTTCTCTCCTCTGGCCCTGGACTTCCTCTCCAATACAACAACAAGAAGGGCTGTATGGTCTCCACTGCCCAAACCTGGACCGTCCTTCCCCAGGTTCTTCATGCATCTCCTGCTCGCTCATCCTCTAAGACTAGGCTTACATGCTATTTCTTCCATGATGCCTTCTCTCACCCTCTAACTCCCTGCCCAGGACCAGGCAGGTGGCCCCCAAGACAACATGCCAGCACTTCTCTACGTGCTCTTGGAATTCCCTGCCTTGCGTTGGGGTTGCCGGTCTTCCTCATACTTTGAAAGTAAGAACTGTGTCTTCGTCGACGAGTGTAGCCTCGTTGCCGGGCACAGTGTGTGTCACACAGAAGGTCCACAGTCAATGTGTGGAGATGTGTTGCTGAATGTCTGAGAGAAGGCTTCTCTATTGGAGAAGTTTCAAGAATATAGCGTGTGGTTTTCTTTTCATGGAAGTACTGGTGTAATGTAGAAAGGGACCCTTTAATCTAAACTATACTTGAAAAAGAAGGGGAAATAGGACTTTACATAGTAGAAGGCTCTCGTCTGTGGCTAAAAAAAAGGGGGGGGGTGAGCCCATGAAAATGCTGTGGTATCTAGAAGTCTCAATATGCTGTTGTTTTTCTTTGAAATAAAATAGACTTTTACAAATGTCTCAAATGTAATAACAGCAAAAGATATATGGACAAGGGAGTCACTGATTATTTTACATTCTGGAAGCTTCAGCTTACAGACAGGCTAGCGCTGTGTTGAATTTGGCGTCCTCTCTTGACAAAGATATGTACACAATTGATTCTATCACCTAGTTCTTTCCTGTCTTCAACTTATTTTCCTACAACAAAGGATGGAAAATATTCACAACTCAGAACATATGTATATTTGGAATAGTTGGTCCTTTCTGTTTTTTTTCTCCTCTGAAAAAATGTACTTTGATCTTCAATGTACCACATGAAGGTCCTTTGAATGCACTACCTAATGGGGAAAATAAATAAGCCAGGAGCTGCTGTAACTTAAGATGTTTGCTTTGAGAACTATTGGTCTTTCTTTCGGTCCATCAGCCTGCCTGTCTTTGTGTGTGAGGCTCTCCATTTTGCCTGCCAGTGCTCTGTGTAAGTACCTTCGAGGTTTTCTTTTAATATCTAAACACGAGCTTCTCCGCGTCCTTGCCAATTGCTGTAGCGTTCTTTCATCACGTGGCAAGAGTGAAGTTTCTTTGTTTCTTATTCAGCTTTGCTTGCTAAAGCTCTTAAACAGCTAAAGAAGACCTTGCCATACTACAAAGGATGATTTTTATCTCTTAATTGATTTAGTAAAAAAAAAAAAAAATCCCCAAATTGCACAATCATTTGGTGAAAATGGAAACATTCAAGGTGTAGTGGATGCTGTGGTGTGTGGCCCAGATTTCCCCTTCAAGGCAGGGGGCTCTGTCCCCAAGCTGCCAGGGACGATGGTGGATAACAGCTCATAGCACGTCCCTTTCTGGGAATTGACATCTGCCCAAGAAGGCTGCCTGAGCAAGTTTCCCTGCCTTCCCCACATACATCAGAGTCCCCGAAATCTTCCCCAGGAAATCCAACCTAAGACATAGGAATTTAACAATGAATCAGTTCAGGGAGAAGACTGCTGTATTAGCCTGAGTCTTCATAGAAATGTTATCAATTGGAGAAATATATACACATCCTAATATATAAACCGTATAATAGGTATCCCAATATATTTGATATATATCCTTATATATACCATATAAAATATATGTATGTACCCATGTAAATAGCATATATCCTCATATAGCTCCTGTTTTGTTTCTCTGGAGAACATGCAGTTGACATTCGAAGAACACAAGGTTGAACTGGACAGGTCCATTCATATGTGGATTTTTAAAATATAAATACAGTACAGTACTGTAAATGTATTTTTTCTTCCTTCTGATTTTCCTAATAACATTTTCTTTTCTCTACCTTACTTTATTGTAAGAATACAGTACATAATACATATAATATATAAAATATGGGTTAGTCAACTGTTATCAGTAAGGTTTTTGGTCAACAGTAGGCTATCAATAGTTAAGTTCTAAGGGAGTCAAAAGTTAGACGTAGATTTTCTTTTTAATATTTTATTTATCTGACAGAGAGAAACACAGCCAGAGAGGGAACACAAGCAGGGGGAGTGAGAGAGGGAGAAGCAGTCTTCCCGCCGAGCAGGGAGCCCGATGTGGGACTCGATCCCGGGTCTCTGGGATCATGACCTGAGCCAAAGGCAGTCGCTTAACAACTGAGCCACCCAGGCGCTCCTAGACACAGATTTGTGACTGAGCAGGCGGTGAGTAATCCTAACCCCATGTTGTTCAAGGTTAATTGTGTATATACATGTAATATACCTATAAGAAAATATACTTGTAATATATTACATATATAATACATACATGTAATGAATCGGTCTCTATTGGACTTGTTAGCTATTTATCATTTATACAAATCCACGCCTGGAGTAGAGGGTGGCTAAGCAGGGAATAGGAAGACTTCTGATGTGTATAGGATTTCTTTTAGAGACACTGGACATGTCCTAAAATTAGACTGTGGTGATCTAATTCAGTATATCTTTGAATCAGTTTAAGTGTTGTGTCAAACATAATCGCCCTTTTCAGCTTGGATTTTTGGAATGTTTGAACACAAACATGGAGATGTTCTGGTAGCTTTCGGACTGGAGACAGACCCCCGACTGAGAAAGTAGCAGCTCTGCTGACTGGCTGGGAAGGTGAAGGCTGAGAAGACAGCACCGGAGACTGAATAGTTCGTGGTTTTAAGGTTGTTCACTGACAAAAGGACTTCTCTTTCTTCTTCTTCCTCTCTTTCTTCTTTTTCTTCTTATTTCTTCTTCTTCTTCTTCTTCTTCTTCTTCTTCTTCTTCTTCTTCTTCTTCTTCTTCTCCTTCTCCTTCTCCTTCTCCTTCTCCTTCTCCTTCTCCTTCTCCTTCTCCTTCTTCCCCTCCTCCTTCCCCTCCCCCTCCTCCCTCCTCCCCCCCTCCTCCCCTCCTCCTCCTCCTCCTCCTCCTCCTCCTTCTTCTTCAGATTTTTATTTATTTGAAAGAGAGAGAGAAATATTAAGAGAGAGCACAAGCTGGGAGGAGAGGGAGAAGCAGACTCCCTGCTGAGGAGGGAGCCCAGTGTGGGGCTCAATCCCAGGACCATGATGATGACCTGAGCCACCCAGGTATCCCCACAAAGGAACTTCTAACTCTGAATTTTCTCCAGCTCCTTCACTTCTCTGTGTAGGTACGTAGAGTAGAGGTAGGTGAAGTCTTGCTGGGATGGCCACATAGCATGATAGACAGCACACAGCCTGTTACATGTCAGGAATACGCTCTTCTTCTTTTATCCAGTTTCCCACTATTCTTTTAGACCAAACATGTGAGTTTGTTGGTCCTCTAGCTCTAACAGCATTTTGGACCACTATGTTCAGAGAGTAATCGACTATGACAAATATGTATTGAGTACCTACTGCGTGCCAGGTAGTGTTCTAGGTGCTGTGGATTTGTGGTGAACCAATTTGATAATGAATTATAGAGTCAACACTCGCTTATTGAGCACCCACTGTTTTTTTGTGGGTTGTGTGAGGCTCCAACTAATGTTGAAAATTCAAAAACAAAATTGCAAGTATAGAAAATCATGTTTTAGTGAATTGTGGAGTCAAATAAACCCAGGCAGCAATCCCAACTTCCACTTCTTACAAGTTGTGTGAGTGTGGGAAAAATCATTCATGCCAAGAAACCTCAGTTTCTCAGCTGTAGAAGGGATAGTGGGAGCGGAGGAATTGCCTGCGTCATGTCTTATAAAATTTTGTTGAGAAAACATATCTCACTGAACACCCAGCTCAATGCTGGTCCTCACTAAAAACCAACAATACTTCCTTTCTGATTTTTAGCTCTATCCCGTGGATTTGGATTATGGTGCATGTAGAAAGCCATTTGATCTATCATCTATCTACCTACTTATCTATTATTGTGAGGGTCTAGCATAATTCTTTCATTTTTATTGCAGTATAATTAACACACAATTTTATATTAGTTTCAGGTATACGACATAACGATTCAACAATTCCATATACGGCCAGTGTTCACCCTCTGGGACGCCCCGGGGGCCTCTGTCGGGTAAGTGTCCCACTACGACTCTTGATCTCAGCTCAGGTCTTGATCTCAGGGTCGTGAGTTTTAAATGTTCTGAGATTCCACAGTGAAATATCCAGGTTTAAAGATTGTTCTAAACCCTTCTAAGAATGCAAGTAACAGAGACAGAAAACAAAAAAAGCTCATAAGTTATTGGGCTGTGTTAGAAGAACACTGAACCGGGGCACCTGGGTGGCTCAGTTGTTAAGCGTCTGCCTTCGGCTCAGGTATGATCCCGGGGTCTTGGGATCGAGTCCCACATCGGGCTCCCTGCTCAGCAGGAAGCCTGTTTCTCCCTCTCTCCCTCCCCCTGCTTGTGTTCCCTCTCTGGCTATGTTTCTCTCTGTCAAATAAATAAATAAAATCTTTAAAAAAAAAGGGGGGGGATCCTAATAAGAGGCACCTAAGGAGGAGAAAGCGGTGTGAAGCCAGAGGCCAAGAATGGAAGCACAGATGGAGGAATGTCCAGATCTACTGGAAGCTGGAGAAGGCAAGGAAGGATTCTCCCTTTGAGTTTTTGAAGGGGGACATTGCCCTATTGCTGTCTTGATTTCAGACCTCTAGCTTCCAGAAGATGGGAGAATACCCTTGCTCATTTTAATCCACTTGGTTTCTGGCATTGGTTATGATAGCCTGAGGACGCTAATAGAGATGCTTTCTCCAGACCTTGCTTTGTGCTTGGTTGTGTCTTCCTTTGGACAAAATTTTGCCTTTTATTATTATAAAGTTCAGAAAGTTTTGAGGTATCCACTAGGCAAAGCACCTCTTTCCGTCTCTCCCTTTCAGCCTTCTCCTCTCCATCTAGACTGAAGAGAACCCACCAAGGACCACCTCAGAATGGCCACAGGGGCATCTGAGGGGCTCAGTCGTTAAGCGACTGCCTTTGGCTCAGGTCATGATCCCGGAGTTTTGAGGTCGAGCCCCGCAACGGGCTCCCTGTTCATTGGGAACCTGCTTCTCCCTCTCTCACTCTCCCTGTTTGTGTTCCCTCCCTAGCTGTGTTTCTCTGGTCAAATAAATAAACAAATAAAATCTTTAAAAACAAAACAAAACAAAAGCATGGCCATATCCCAGCAATTTCCAATAATCTCACAGGTTTTAATTCTTCTATATCATGTTTCCTTTAAAACAAACAAAATTTATGTGTGGTTGTTGTACACTGTTGCAACCATTCAGGAGTACAAGTGTTCCTTTTCCTGCCGGCCCCCCATCTACCTGCCCATACCCGCCTACGGTGGCCATGGATGCCCAGGGCAGTACAGTGACTGTCCTCAAGGCCTTTTTCCCAGGCAGATATTTTGCGAGTGATAACTGACTGACAGGAAACAGCAGCTCTGGGGATGCCAGCCTGGCTCAGCCGGTAGAACGTGCAGCCCTTGATCTCGGGGTTGTGAGTTTGAATCCCATGTTGGGCGTGTAGATGACGTAAAAATAAAATCTTAAAAAGAAAGAGAGAAAGAAAAGAAACAGAAGGTCTGACACAGGTGGAAACAGAACGCACTTGTTGAAGCAGGCCGGGGTGGGTGCTTAGAGCCCACTGATCACTTCTCTGAGGTTCTCTCTGAAGAATTCTCAGGACACAAGGAACAAAGACCATTTGGAAACCACTGGCTGTAGGGGCCAAGTTCCAAACTAGGGTGAGGCAAAATTTAAGGAGATGATACTCAGTCTCAGAACTACGCACACCTTGAATCTTCAGGTCGAGTGGTGAAGACCCCATCAATGACAGAGGAGGGGTCCCGACTCTCTCTCTTTGTGACTTCCTATTTCAGAAGGAGGAAGAAGCTGCAGCACTTATTTCTGGCTACATACATCAGTCACACTGTGCTTGAAAGCCTTCAATGTCTTCCTATTTCATCTACAGTGAAAGCCAAAGCCCTTGCTGGTCCCACACAGTCTGCCCTCCATGCTGCCCCTGACATGATTCCTCTCTGATCCCAGCTCCCAGTCACTGGTCCCAGCACCTGCCTGACTCCAGTCACACTGAACTCCTGCCTTTCCCTTCAACACACCAAGTGTGCGCTACCTCAGGGCCTTTGCACTCACTGCTCTCTCTGCGCATGCAATGTTCTTTTCAGGGATCGAGGAAACTTGCTCCCTTACTTCCTCCAGACCTCCGTTCAGATGCCACCAGGTCAGAAAGGCCTCCCCTAACGATTCTAGGGAAACAGTGCTGGCCAAACGCGCCACACATTGTCCCCCGACACCACTCCTATTTCCTGTGTGGCACTGATAGCCAGCTGGCTCTGTGGGCTCAGACAGCAGACTGCTGCAGCTTTGGTGAGAAATGGCACGAAAACAAGGCAGATGCTTTCTCCCACTGATCTCACTGAGTACTGGGCACTGAGTGCAGGATCCACTCTGTTGATTTTGGTTCCCATATGAAAAGCCCCAGAGGTGTCTTTTGGAAATGAGGTGTAGGGAAGCCACACATCCCTGAAAGCGTTGTTTTGTGTGTTCGTGTGTTTGTGAATTCTCCGTTCGGCGGAGCTAATTGTGTATCGGTGGGCTGCCTTCTTCTCTTTGGCTTCCAGGAAGTTTGGGGACAAATTTGAGAAGGAACTATAACAAAACTCTATGGGACTTGAATGTCTTCGTCTCTGGTTGGTGTTTTCCAGACTTACTTACATTGTCCCAACCCTGGTTAGTGGTTCCTGTTATGTTATGCTGTACAGTTTGTTCTTTCTGCAACCCAGGGCTGAGGCGGGAGAGGAGGACGCTAATTACCAAGGCCACGGTTGGTATGCATGTGTGATGAGCAGGCGGGCCTCCGGGCCAGCCGACCCCGCTGGAAATGTGATGTCACCTGCGACAGAGAGGGAAGAGATGGCTAGCACAGCCACGTCTCGAGGTCAAGCTTTTGTTCACATAGTCCTTACATTTACTATAACAGGAATAATGTGGATCCATAAATTTATAGAATCTCTGAGCTAGAAGAAATTATTGGTAAATCCAAATACTTCCTCGTAGAAATAAGGAAACTGAAGACCAAGCAATTTGCGTAAGGCCCCAAACTATTTATTGGCAGAAATGAGAAGAGAATCCTTTTTTCTCTCCTCCTGGCCCAAAGCTTTTTCCATGATACCACCCACAAAGCTGTAGTTCTTCCCATTTTGTATATTAAATTTTTTCATTTGAGATCCTTGGAAAATGTGTTAAGAAGTTATGCCTGCATATGTCTAATACTTTTCCCTCCACACACTTTTCAAACTCAGTAAATCACGGAAGCAGAGTGCCCCCTGACCATTTTCCTCAAAGCCCACCCTGATTTTAATGCTCCGGCTTAGGGACGTACTCTTTCCAGCGGCCTCCCTTCGCAAATGGGCTTGGAGCTGGGAGGGGGAGGCTGAAACACGAAACACAGGCTTCTCTGGCTGCTGGGAACCCCTCGGGGCTACAGGAGAGCTCTGGGAGCTGGGGGCTGGGGAGCTGGGGCTGCGGACCGGTGGTGGTGGACTCCAGGTGGCAGGTGGGATCATCAGAGTTCGGGGTTTTCGGGGAAAGCTGCCAGGTCGGGCCAGGAAAGGAAAATTAGGGATTCCAGATGTGCCCCAAACATGTCTGCTTTTAGTCATCATGGGAGGAGTCCTAAGCGTAGGTTCTCAAGAAATCACAGAACCAAGAGGGGTGAGGAGCAGGCTAAAAAGCGAGAAAGGGAAGACCCCTCCCATGCGAGCACCCCAAGTCTCCAGGGAACTGACGTGCAGCCCACCCGACACAGGCTTGTTGGGCGAGCAGCATTAGCCGGGGATTAGGACCTAGCTTTAAGAGGTAGTCCTTCTGATCAATGGTTATATTTGACGAGTTCTGGCTGCGTGGTTTTCAGTGGTAACTTCTGCCCAGGCTCCAGGTATCACTGCTTCTGTTTACCAGTCGCGCAGGCACTGAGCCCTGCCGGGGGAGGTGGGGGAGCTGGGGGGCTGGGGGGGGCACACCCGGAAGGAGCCTGGGGCCCCGGAGTTTCCACCCAGAGAGAAAGCTCTGCGAAGATTTCCACTGTGCTCCCCAGAAAACGGGTCCTTTTCTGCAGGGCACCCTTGCACTGCACAAGCTCATGCCCCCACCGAGGCTGGGCCTGCTTTTCTCCATCACACGTGGCAAGCTCAGGGGCCTCGGCCCATGATGAATAAGCGAAATGACCCCAATGATGATCGGATGGCTGCGATTTTAAAGCTAGAGAGCGATCCGTCGCAGTTAAGAAACTGCGCAATGGTCAATTTTCTCACGAGACACACAGCTGTGACCTTAGAGACACTGCAGTGCGATTCTGAGTTTCTCCCTCACTCTGTTTCCAAGTTGACTTAAACCGTTGCTGGGTTGCAAGCAGTCTTTGTATCTCTGTCTCCTACCAATGGGCTCTGTGCCTGGATCAAAGGAGTTCTTGAAGGCACGATCCTGAAGCCCCAGCTCACCATGCCACGGCAATACCTTGGGAACCTGGGCAAGCTTTCCAACTGTCCCTTAAAATCCTTCCCAGCTACGAAGCTGTCAGTCATTATTCCCCAAGCCTGGCCTGAGGACCACCTGCATCAGAATCTCTTGAGTTCTTTGTTAAAAATGTAGCTTCCTGGGCCTGAGTTATACCCATTGAATCAGACTTTCTGGGACTTGGGCTCAAGAATTGGTATTTTCTTTTTCTTTTCTTTTTTAAAAATATTTTATTTATTTGACAGAGAGAAACACAGTGAGAGACAGAACACAAGCAGACGGAGTGAGAGAGGGAGAAGCAGGCTTCCTGCGGAGCAGGGAGCCTGATGTGGGACTTGATCTCGGGTCTCCGGGATCATGACCTGAGCCGAAGGCAGTCGCTTAACCAACTGAGCCACCCAGGCACCCCTAGAATTGGTATTTTCAATAAGTGATTCTTATGCATAGTTTAAAAGAAAAAAAAAAACCAGTTTGATATTTACATGAAAGCAAACACATAGCTATCACTCTGGTAAGAGATAGAACTTTATCAACAAGGCAGAGACCACCCCTTCATGCCCCCACAGCTCCCCAAAGCAACCAGTATCCCGATTTTATGATGATCTCTATCATACTCTTTCTCAGGATTGGTACTTTTATGTTTTGGAATACATTTATGCATGTATCCTTAAACACTGTAGTTTAATTTTGTCTTTTTTTTTTTTTTTTTTTTTAGTTCTGTATGAATGGAGTCATACATTGTAGCTTGAGCATCTGATTTTTTTTTCCCTCCTCGCCTTTACATTCACGAAATTCACCCGTGTTGCTGCCTGGGGTTGTAGTTGTGTTCTATCGCATAAGCTCTAAACCATAGTTTATGTATCTATCCTACTGTTGGTGGACACCAAGTGGTTTCTGGTTTAGGACTGGTACAAATAATGCTGCTCTCAACATTCTTGTGCATGTTTCCGTTGGTTATACAGTGAGAGTGAATTGCTGGTATGCTCATCTGTGATATTAGTAGATAACGCAGGCTGCCTTACAAAGGGGTTACTGCAATTCTAATTTCAAGAACCTTTATCTATGTCTATATTATTAAAGATTTTATTTATTTGTTTGAGAGAGACAGAGAAAGTGAGAGAGGGAGAGGGAGAAGCAGACTCACTGCTGAAGGAGCCCGATGAAGGGCTCAATTCCAGGACCCTGGGATCATGACCTGACCAAAGGCAGACGCCTAACTCACTGAGCCACCCAGGTGCCCCAAGAACCTTTATCTATATTTTTGCAGAGTGGAAAGTGGAAACAACTGCAGTGAACTTTTTTTTTTTTAAGATTTTATTTATTTATTTGACAGAGAGATCACAAGTAGGCAGAGAGGCAGGCAGAGAGAGAGGAGGAAGCAGGCTCCCTGCTGAGCAGAGAGCCCGATGCGGGCCTCGATCCCAGGATCCTGAGATCATGACCTGAACCGAAGGCAGAGGTTTTAACCCACTGAGCCACTCAGGCGCCCCGCAGTGATGTAATTCATTGTTATTTCCTTCCCCCAGTTCATAGAAGTACTGGCCGGATTTGTTTTCAACCAGAGTTTTGTTGAATTATTTCCCCCTTTGTTGCTTATTGTGAACTCCTTCTGAATTAGCATCCTAAGAACTTTTGATTGGTCCAGAAATGAAAATGGATACGCACAAGAACCTGCTATGTGCCAGGCACAGTGTTAGGTTCTAGGAACACGTTGGTGAACAAAATAGGGACGAGTTCAGTCTTTGAGAAACTTTAAGTCTAGTGGGGAAGTGACATAAACAAGAGACAATAGGAGTAAATACATAATTACAAACTCTGAGACATTCTTGAGGAAAAGAACACGTGCTGGGAGAGTTGGAGGGGCCAGGATGGGAAGTACCATGTAGGCACGTGGGTTATGGGGAGGGAGTGGGAGAGCCCAGCTTGAAGAGTGGCAGTTAGCTCAGAACTGAGTAAATCCCACAAAGAGTCAGTGAAGGACATTCCAGGATAAGATGTTGTCTTGTGTGCGCTCTGAGAAACAGAGGAGGCTGGCCTGTAAGGAACTGGAAGAGGGACATGGTGGAGGGTGGTGGAGGGTAAGCGAGGTGAGCCTGGACGGGTGGGCAGGCCCCAGGCCTGGCGTGGTGGCGGGGCTCGGCCTGCTGCCCCGTGTGAGGGGTTGGCTCTGGGTGCTTACAGAGAGCGGCTTGTCGGAGGCTAGGCATGGGGGCAGGCAGGCCGGTCGGGGAGCTACTGCAGCCGTCCAGGCCAGAGATGCCGGACTCGGACATTGCCAGGAGACTTGGAAAGACGTGGATGAATTCAAGAAACATGTTGGAGTTGGAATGGAGACGTCTGGTCATGGATCATCTCAGAGAAGAGAGAGGGACAAGGGTGAGGAGTATAACTCCCAGGATTCTGCCTTCAGTACCTGCATGAGAGGAGCCGTCCTTGATGAACTTGGGGACATCTTTCTCATGGACATCAGACTCCTTTTATAGTGTCGAAGACCTACTCTACCCTCATCGTCCTGACATTTTTCTATACTCAATCTCAATATAAAAGAAATCTAGGGGGCGCCTGGGTGGCTCATAGGGTTAAAGCCTCTGCTTTCGGCTCAGGTCATGATCTCAGGGTCCTGGGATCGAGGCCCACGTCCGGCTCTCTGCTCAGCAGGGAGCCTGCTTCCTCCTCTCTCCCTGCCTGCCTCTCTGCCTACTTGTGCTCTCTCTGTCAAATAAATAAATAAAATCTTTAAAAAAATCCAGTTTCCATTAACCAACTTTCTTTTACCCTCTGCCATTGTTATTTCTTATTGACTGAATAATTATTTGTATGCTTGCTGTGTCCAGAGCTTCTCCGTCATGGTTTTCACGTGTATGTGTAAGTCAACCTCCAGATATAAAATAAAGATAGGTTGCCCTGACACGGGAACAGCAGATCTAGACCTGGTTCTTAGAACAAATGCAATTACTTAAAAATTATGTGGGGTTTTTTTTTAAGGGAGAAAGCTATGAAACATGAAAAAATTATGTTAAAACCCAGTAAAAATGTTCTGAATGCAGAGATGTAAAAGAAAGATGTAACAGAAAAAAACAACTCAAACTCTTTACTAACGAATTGGGCTACACACCATTTTCCTTTCAAATTTCTTTTTCTTAAAAGAATTTTAGCTATTTTGAGGCCATCTGAAGTGGGCTTCCTGTGTAAAACATAGGATATGTTTAATTTCTTCAAGATAAGCTCCTTTGAACATAAAGATGACAGATGTGTTTTTAGGACAGAGTTTGCGAGGAAATTCTGAACTTTTCAGATTGGCCTATCTAGTGTACTTTAAAAACCTGGTTCAGGTGTCTTAGCTGGTCCATCAGTATCATCCTTTGGGCCCTGGAGCCTTAGCTGGGCATTTGGAAGCGCTGCAGAAGAAAAAAGTATGAACGGATTCTGTGGCCGTCCACCTGGGTCTTGCCTGCATTTCCCGAACATGTCCTTGCACACGTTCCCTCTGTCAGAAGGAGCTCAGCGTCACTCTGAGCGCCGGGGACGCTTCCGTGTGCAGCCAGGAGACCCCGATGACCCCTCCTTTCCACGAAAGGCCCCTGGACACCAAAGAGTCAAGCAGTTTTTCTTCCATCAGTGACCTTGCTCCTCCCTGACTTCTGGTAGGTTTTCTGATTTAGGTCAGATCATGGAGCAGAGGGTGTTTCTTATGTTTAGAGTGTAATTCTAGAGTTTAAGATAATATAGAATGTTGGGTGTTGAGGGTAGTTATTTGTAGTGATGCCATTATAATTTTAAAAGTCACACTTTCCCTGTTCCCTGCAACCTCCCCAATACGTTTCAAATAGTTAAATCTTAAGGAAAAAGGCATAATGTAAAATGTGGATGGTGGCAATAACGCTCACTGTCGTGTTTTGTGGTATAGTGCTGGAGACAAAGGGGTTCTAAAAACTTGTGGACTTTCTGTTTTCCAGTTCAGCATGCGAGGAGCTTGGGGCCACGACTCCGTCCTCACAGCAAGTAGAAACATAAAATAGATGAAAAAATCAAGAACTCTTCTTCTGCTTTTTTTTTTCCCCCAAAGATTTTATTTATTTGTCAGGAAAAGAGCACAATGGAATGCCTGGGTGGCTCAGTCGGTTAAGTGTCTGCCTTCAGCTCAGGTTGTGATCCCAGGGTCCTGGGATCGAGTCCCACATCAGACTCCTTGCTCAGCCAGGAGCCTGCTTCTCCCTCTGCCTGCTGCTCTCCCCGCTTGTGCTCTCTCTCTTTCTTTCTGACAAATAAATAAATAAATAAGAAGGTGACATTAAAAAAAAAAAAAGGAAACAAAGAAAGAGCGCACAAGCAAGAGGAACTACAGGAAGAGAAATGAGGACACCAGGCCAACGGCCGCCCCTAGGTCCGGGGAGACAGGTGAATGCAGGAGGTGTTCCAGAGTTGAGCAGAGGCTGTGTGAGAAGCCGTGCCACATAGGAGAGCAGCAGATGTGACTGAAACCTGTGGGAAGCTCAGTGTAGACAAGTCAAAGTGTTAAAAGCTCTCCAGGGAGACTCTTCCCAAGTTTGTGAGATTTACTCGCAGGAGCTTGAGTAGGTCCTCACATACACGCCAAATGTCTGGGGCGGGGGGGTGGGGGGTGGAGGGGAATTCCCTCATCGGGCAGGGGAAGAGAGAAGGAGCCATCTTGAAATACGCCAAAGCAGTTCGCTCTTCTTAACAAGGCCTGGCCTCGGGAAAACTATTTTACCAGAACCATGTTCGGCTATCAAGAACAAACTACAAGGCATACCAAAAGGTAAAAACAAACAAACAAACAAACAAACAAACAAACAAACGATTTGAGGAGATGGCTGAAGAAGGAATTGGAATTCTCCAGCTGGGAATTTAAAACAGTTATTCTGAGGGCTCTAATGGATCAAGTAGACAGCACACAAGAGGAGAGGAAACAGAGAGATGGACTCCAACCAAGAAAGATCTTGAAGGCCGAAAATATCAATGCTCCCATGACCCCCTCAAGGATGAGTCCAATGTCTGGTTTGGCCACATACCCCAATACTGCCCCAGAAATTGCGTTCCGTGGGGTAGATGGGACAACAGCAAGCATCTAATTGATTACTTCAAGCTTTTGAACCAGGAACCTACCTGCTCAGGTTTATTGGCTCATCTCATGATGCTGGGCCTGGGCCCTAGGCTGGCAGTCGAAACCTTGGCTCTGATTTAGAAGCAAAGAGAAGGATAAGGCCAGTGAAGATGCAAGCTGTTGAGACATAAAAGATAGACCTCAGGTAGCCTTGGTGCTGACCTCCTATGTCTGATTCATGGCTCAGCTTCTAATGAGACTTGAGCTCTGACACGCCACCTCCTACCCCGACCCAGTGTCACTGAAGAGTTACAGCAGGCACTGATGCAAAAACCAGAATTACCGCTGGGTTTCATAGCTGGGGTGCCCGTGGAGGAGGCAGACAGGCTCCGCCCCTCAAAAACAAAGGCGACTTATAGCCTCTCCCTGCTCGGGGGAGTGGAGAATTCTGGAGATAGGAGGTAGTTGAAAGTTGATAAACACCCTTTTTGGCTTTGGGAAATAAATTGCTCATAAAACCTACTTACTAGGTTTTTTGTTTGTTTGCTTGTTTAAGATTCTTTATTTGGGAGAGAGAGAGAGAGAGAAAGAGAACACAAGCAGGTAGGGCGGCAGGGAGAGGAAGAAACAGACTTCCTGCTGAGAAGGGAGCCTGACACGGGTCTTGATCCCAGGACCCCAAGATGATGACTTGAGCCAAGGGCAGATGCTTAATGGACTGAGCCATACAGGTGCCCCAAAAAGCTGCTCAGTAGTTAAAAAAAAAGGAATTGAAGGAGGAAAAGGAAGAAGAAGAGAATCCTTAGCAAATTAGTAATAAAATCATGGTGGTCTGGTACTTATTTGGTGTGTTTTTTCCCTAACAAAAGGTCAGAAATAAGGCAGGGAGAGCTTAGGAAAGCCAACATACCCCACAGTGTTGGAGACAGTCAAACTTGAAGGACATGATACTCAGGGACTGAGGTTTGCTTGTCTGTTTATTTATTTATTACCTTTTAGGACGTGTCTGACTTTAAAGTCTGCATTTTTAAGAAGGGATTTCACATTAGGGCAAAGGGGGAAAACATCAACTCCTCTAAAAACATGTTCCAGGCAAAACTCTGAATTTCCACACAATTTTTAGAAAAGCAGATGTGCTTAATCTGCCACGAATGATTCTTTGTAACCCATTCTTGACTCATTTGGTCTGATTTTCCTGTTTTAGAGTCCAGCACAAAATGGAGTCGGAGTTACAAGGTGGTAGGATCCATGACCTGCCCAACTTTATAAAACTCAGACAAAAATTTCCCAGGTCTGTTTTTTGGCACTACTTCTGTGGTTCACAGTTCCTCAGAAATCGGTGGCAGAGACCTGGCGGAAAATACTCATGTTCTTCTAGTCCCGGGGCTGTGCGTTTTCCTCATGGCCCCCCCTCATGGCTCGTCTGTGTCCCCAGGTTCTTTGGACCCCAGGCCCAGAGGTGCTCTCAGGCTGACTCAGGTAGATGAGGGCTTGAGGTGTTGAGCCCACCATGTCAGTGAAGGATCCAGGCTCTCTGGGGGAGAAATATGGAATTTGGGGTACACCTGGGGCTCCTTCCCTGATACAGCATCACTCCTGAGGGTGCCGGCACCTTCTCAGGAGTGTTTCACCTCCTCCTGGGCTTGGCCTCTCTCTTACCCTCTCCTACTTCTATTGGTGTCTCCTTGCTCCTCTTTTCTTTTTTTTAAAGATTATTTATTTATTTATTTATTTGACAGAGAGAAACACAGCTAGAAAGGGAACACAGCAGGGGGAGTGAGAGAGAGAGAAAGAAGCTTCCCGCTGAGCAGGGAGCCCGATGTGGGGCTCGATCCCAGGACTTTGGGATCATGACGCAAGCCGAAGGCAGAAGCGCCTAACGACTGAGCCACCAGGTGCCCCGCTCCTCTTTTCTGTACTAACCAGCCCTTCTCTATTCTGTTCATGTTGTTTTCTTCCTCAAAATGTGGCTTCTTTATGATTTCATCATGCTCATGGCCTCTTGTGGCTTCTCCTGTATTTCATGTGTCTCCTTTTTGTGCATTCAGCTTGGGTCTTGAGCTTGGTTTCTCTCTTTTCTCAAATAAAGTTGGCAAGAGTGAGAGTGCCCATTGGCCCAGTTCATTGTCTCTTGGTTAGCCCATGGAGTGGCTCCACCTAGGTCTGATCACGTGGCTCCTAGGTCTTTGTAGAGAGTGAGGCTGGTATGACCGGGAGACGCTGGGATTCCTCAACTCACTATTGCTTTATGCTGAATCCATAACACTGTATCGATCAATCTTTGTGATAGAAAGGAGGACTAGATTGCAAACACTATTTTTCCTACCTAGTTGTAAAGGAAGCAAATGGTAAGGTAGAAATATTGATTGCCTTATTTTTGATTCCTGGAGGATTTGGGCTAAGAGCATTCTCTTCATTTTCCTGAGCTTCATTCTAGTTTCCAGAACTCACCATCTTCCATGTTCATCTGGTCAAATTCAAAGTGTCGGTCTGTTGATTTTCTCCTGGGCACTGCTAGTCCTCTGTTGGAAGGGGCTGGACCCCTCCCCTTCCACGTGTCATCTTGACACTTTCCTACTGTGTTGACCCAGATGGGGACATTGCATTAGAAACTCCCTGAGATCTGCCTAGGGGAATCTTGACCTACGAGAGTCTGCAAAGGAAGAGTATGGTGGGTGTTTCATATCATTTAGGTTTTAGTTATCTTCATCTACCTGTGGCTCGCTTGTGAGACTCATGGTCACTTGATGCTGTTTTCCCGTGTCTGTGAGCATTTGCTTTCCCCAGTATCTCCTAACCTTGTCCTGCCCTTTTGTTGCTGTTAAAGTCCCTTCTACCAAACTGACACATAGTTTTTCCATTGAGAGAGCAATGAGCCAGCCTGCTATGTTCAGCCCAGCAGGGAGAACCCATTATGGGTGTGTGATGGGACAGGGGAGGAATATTTATGAGGCATGCGTGAGCTTTGATCTCTGCTTACCTGCTGAGCTAAGTTCTCCCTTACATTCCTGTCTCCTGCTCCACCTGAACTACTTCCATTATGGGCTACGCGCTGCATCACGTGCTCCTGAGTTCTGTCTGGGACACAGTCCCATTCCATTTCCCTTTCTCACTCTTAGATGCTGCTTCCTCTGAGAAGCCTGTCCTGATTCCCCTTTCTCCAGGACTGAATTCTCTGCCAGCCACACCCATGTGCTCCTAAGGCACCCGGTGACCTTTCCTGTTTGCTGTCACTGGCGTTCATTCCCTGGAGCGAGGACTCTTGGAGCACCATGCCCCCAGTTTTTGGTGCTTGGAAAATGCTCCATAACTCCTTGCAAATGGTTGAGGCTTTGAGTGGAGTCTTCTCATTCATTCTGGATTTGGGGCGATATTATGCATTCCAGTAGGAACCACCAGTGGTGCTTCTTTAATTAACAATAGCCAATGTTTCTAGAAGGACTGCCTTGTGTCCTCAGCGCCCCATTAAGTGCTTACATGTATCACCGGGTCTTATCTCTGTTACTCTTTTGAACCAGTGATAAATACTATTCTTAACTCCGTTCTACAGACCGGGAACCCGGGCTCGAGTGGGAAGGAAAGGGCCGGACACCCAGCTGGTGCATGGCCACAGAGGAGTACTGACTGCTGTCACCATCTGGTCCCTGGAGCTCCTCCGCTCAGCCTAGGTGTTAGGGACCCACAAGGGACTTATGATGAAGCTCTTGGTGTGTTGTAAGTCCCTTTGCTTTCCAGCCTTGAAAGTGTCTTCAGCTTAATAACACAAAAACCCCAGCAGGGCATCCCGCCAACTGCGGTGTGGTATTTTTTGAAAAGTTGTAATTCTTATTAATTTCTTACTCCCCTCCTCTGTTACTTTTTGTTGCCTTTTGTTGCCTCCTTATGCGAGTAAGACCAGAGTGCATTTTTCGTTCTCAGAGATTCAAATGAATCAGGAATACATGGAGAAAATTGTGAAAAGCCTCTTGACCGCCGGCTTCTGCTCACTGGGATTCTGTTTCCTTTTTCGGAGATAACAATTGTTAGCAGCTTGCAGGGGATCCTCCAAGTCCCTTTTCTTTGCTTCACGCACACAGGTGCGGCCAGGGCGGAAAGTTCTCCTTCCACACGGGTGGCATGATGCTCTCTGCATGGTTTTGTCACTTGATTTTTTTTTCCTGCTGGATGCTTGCACTTGGAGATCAACCTCACTCTATTTAAGGGCTCATACCACTGACCATCTTTTAACTCTTCCCTTAATAATGGAAATGTGGGGAGTTCCCAGAAAAATGGCAAATCACAACTTGCTTCTTCTCTGAAAAAGTGTTTATTCTGTTTTAAAAATGCTCAAGACGAGGGCTTGGTTCTCACTGGGCTTTGGTGCTCCTTTTCCTGTGCTGGTCGAATCGGTGCTGTGCACACTTCCTAGAATGTGGAATGCGGTCCACTTTGTTTTGGTGAAATTAGTGACTCACAACGTCTTCCCCCTTCGCTTTCCCCTCCCAGCGGACGGGGGCCCAGCCTATTGTGCTCCTGGAAGCAGCACAGGATGTTGTTACACTCGGCTACCCAGGGGCACAAAGGTCTGCGAAGTCAGGCCCAGCCCTAGCGGAGCCCGCGCCGCCTCTGCAGATCGTGACCATCAACGGCCGGCACAGCGGGGTTGCCGCCTGCGCAGTCAGGGCTTCCCGATACGTGTGTGTACATGTGTGGTGTGTGATGTGTGTGTGTGTGATGTGTGTGTGTGTGGTGTGTGTGTGGTGTGTGTGTGTGGTGTGTGTGTGTTGTGTGTGTGTGTTGTGTGTGTGTGGTGTGTGTGTGGTGTGTGTGGTGTGTGTGTGTTATGTGTGTGTGGTGTGTGTATGTGTGTTGTGTGTGTTGTGTGTGTGATGTGTGTGATGTGTGGTGTGTGTGTGTGTGGATGTGGACAGCAGCTCCCCCGCCCCGCAGTGGCGCACTCGCGGGAGGAGGGTGGCTCCGGGGGAGGAGGTCATGCAGGAGTGAGGCCGGAGAGGGGCGCTGCTCCAGGACCCACTCCGATTCATCACTCTTTTAACAATTATTTCCAAGTCATGAATGTACAAAGAAGTTAATGAATAAGAGTTTCCCCTTCCATATAGAATGTTCTGTAAGGATAATAACACCACCTAATGAGCCTGCAGATACAGGATCTCCTTGTGGGGAAAGCTTGAGAACCTGTCTTGCTAGGAGGTATCGCTGTAGAGGAAACACCGTTTGGGGATTAATTTCACAGGAATCCCTCCCTTAGACGTTTGGTGTCAGAGGCCTGTTGGCTGCACTGTTTTGTGATCAGAGAGACACACGCCATTGATGTAACCAGCCCGTTGTTGAACTCTTTTCTTAATTTGGCTCAGAGTTACAATTTTCTCTTCCATTAGCACCTAGAATTTTCCATTAGAAAATTTCCTTTCCACTGATGTCCAGAGATGTCCGGATGCTTGTTCCATTAATATTTAGCGTCTGGAAGTCACAGCTGAGGCCCCGTGCCCCTGCGAGGTGGTGACTTCAAGCCAGCTCGCCATCCTGAGCCCTTAGGATTCTAACTCCGAGACTAGATCCATTACAACCCCAGAGTGATCAACCTTTTCAGTGAAAAACTATTGAGAATTGTACTTGGGGATTGTAGTCACACAATTTTTAAACTTTCCTTTCTTCTCTCCTTCCTAACTTCAGGATACTATTTCTCTTCCCCCAGTGTCCAAGCACTTAAAATTTTATGTATTGCTGCTTTTTCATTTCTTTAAACAATTTTCTTTCCTATCATGTAAGGAATTCACCTTATTGTCTTAAAAAGAATTGTAGAAACACATAATACAGAAAGTGAAAACTCCTCTCTTTTAGAGACGACTTTGTTGTTCTTGGGTCTTATCTACTTTAGTTTTACTTTTCTCAGACAAGGAAATTTGAAAATAACTCATAAAAAATACAGAGGTAAATTCATGTATTGATTTAAATGTTCATAAGCCATAGTGCAAGTTTCTAGGGCGTGAGTCGTTTCTGAAACAATTATCAAGAGGAAAAAAATGGCGTACTGAGATTAATTTCAGGGACCTTTCAGTAAAGAAGTGCGTAAGTTTCCTTTTATCCTTTGATTGAGGAAATCTGAATTCTTTATTCAGTTTCCCTTTGGGGCTGGTAACTGAATGACAATGGACAGAAGAAATCAGATGGAACTGAAATGAGCAGTATCAGCTTCAGTCCTCAAAACACAGGGCTCCTGGGAATTGCTTTAAATGTGGCTTCTGCAGGGAGGCGAAGTAGGGCAGGACCCTGGCCACAGAGTTCAGCCTCCTGCTTGGAGGGTTTCTGCCCGGCCCTAGGGCCACTCGTAGGCATGCAGGGCTATCAGGGCCTTGGCTCTGCCTGGGGAGCTTTCTCCCCACCTGGGAGCAGACAGCCCCGTCTGCAGACTTCCGTCACGCAGCTTGGAAGCCAGAGCTTCTGGGCGGGTGCCTCCAAGGGGCACAGAAGTCTTCTATCCTGGATGGCCCCTGGAGCAGGGTGGGACAGGGCCCTAGACGTACGGCCTGGTTTATCAGTCGGAAACAAGCCACTTCACTCACGACCTGAGAGCAATCTCTGGTTCCTCCTGCCTGGCTTGGGGCTGAATGGGTAGCTCTTTCCTCCCAGAGCGCCTGCATTTTTTGAGGATGGAGTGAATGTTTGTGTTTTCATGAGGCCATGCGAAAGGAATGTGAATATTAGAAAAGAGCCCTATTTGTTAAAATGATAATTGCTAGAAGCCTCTGGAGCCGTCCATGTTCGCTCTTCTATGGTCTCAGGGAAGCCCGAGGAATACAGCAATGTCTGACCCCGATGACTTGGGCTTGCCAAGGCCCTTCTAGATGATAGAAATCTGTTGTCATTTCGGTTGTAATTTTCACTAATGACTTGGATTTCTCTTTGGCCACCAAATATTTCAAAGCAACTGATTTTTTTACAGCGTCCAAGGCCTGACTAGCCCCATGGCAGTTGCCCAGGCTAATGACGCAGAGTGAGCGTGTGAATAAAATAATAAACGAGTGTATAAACATGCATAATTTATTTGAATCAATATTCATGCCTGATTACACCGTGGGCCGTTTCAGATGTTTGAAAGCCGGGCCTGGCTGGCCCCCGCAGACACCCCCCTGCAGTAATTCCCTCAGGAAGTGAGCTCACCTCCCCTCCTGGAAGAGCGTTTATAAAATGCTTGTGTCCCTCCTGGTGCCAACTCTGCAGGGTTGGGGTCAACTACGAGTTTCAATTACTCCTTCAAACTACTGAGCAAGGCCTGGGGACAAGCTGGCCTTCTTGGGCCTTTAGATTGGTTTCCTACCTTGCAGATAAGGTGTGGTGCCTGGGCCTTTGCAGGAGGGAGAGGGGAAGAATGGCAGTCTGTGAGGGCTCGGCCTCTCGTGCTCGCTCTGGGCCAAGCGAGGAAGGGTGGGTGCAACGGTGTAGGGGACATGCTCGGGTGGTGCCAGCATCTGCTTGTCTTGGCTTTAATCATGTCAAGGTGTCAGCCTCCCTGACTGAGCAGCATCGTGGTCTGGCCATCAAGGGTCAAGTCAGGACGGATCAGATCAGACAGGCCTGGCGGGAATCCTGCCTTCACGTCTTACCAGCTGTATGGCTGGGGGCTACTGACTTGACCTCTCTGTGCCTGAGACTCCCGCCTGTAAGACGAGGATGACCGGAGGGCCTTCCCCAGCACGTTGAAAAGAATAAGAAGAAGGCTGGACTCGAGAAGAAGGAGCAGGGAAACTAGCAGGAATCAGTGAAATCCTGGCTCCGTGGGGCTCTGCGTGTGGACACCCTGTGTGAGCACCCTGAGAGGAGGGGGGCCCTCATATTTACCCGTGACTGAAGCTTAACAACAGCTAGTGAGTTCCTAATGCCCTGACCACCTCCCGGCCCAGGACTTCTTACATGTCTCCTGTGGCACATCAGGGACAGTAGACAAGCTCTCGTCTTTCATCAGGTCCTGGGCTGGCCCGGGCGTGGCCCCAGACTTCTAGAGGCTTCCATTCTATCCCCTTCCTGGGTCGTTCTGACAGCCCACATCTTCCCCTTCTTGCCATAACACGGAAAAAGCATCTCTGCGCCACACAAGTGGGGACAGGGTTGGCAATGGTCGGCTGCTTTCTCTCAGTTGTCCCCCATGTTCTGAGATCCCCTCACTCTTCTGCTCCGCCTCTTCTGCCTTTGGGTCTCTCTGACCTCTCACCAGGGGAAAAACACTTCTTCCTGTAAAGCTCAAGATTTCTCAACCTTGGCACTACTGACATTTGGGTCAGAGAATTCTCTGTTGTAGGGGGTTGTCCTGGGCACCCTAGGATCCTTGGCATGTCCGACCCATCCGCACCAGAGGCTGGTGGCATGCTTAGTCCAGGGGTGACAGCCAAAAATGTCTCCAGATACTGCAAACATCCTCTTGGGGAGGGGAGAGCAGAATCTCTGGGCTAAAGAAATGCAAAGTGCTTTTAATGTCCTCCTCAGCACCAAACCCGGTGGCTATGCATGTGTATGTGTGTGTAGGGGGTGTGCCACAAAAATATCCCCAGCCAGGTGGTTGTGGGTCATGTTGTTCCCTTCTCTTCCTTCTTTCCACCCAACCCCATGCCCAAGGAAGTGGCAGTCTGAGAACGGGTCAAAGACGAAGTAGAGAGTCCTAGAGACCATAAAAAATGGGACCGCTGTGTGCGTGTGTGCGCGTGCATGTGTGCGTGTATGCACATGTGTGTGCGTGTGCGTGTGCGCATGTATGTGTGCGCACATGTGTGCGTGTATGCACATGCGTGTGCGCGCGCGTATGTGTGTGCGTGCACGCGCGCGTGTGCGTGTGTGTATGTGTGTGCATGTGTGTGCGTGTGCGTGCGTGTGTGTGGTGGGGGATTTTCAGTTGCAACTTCAGGAGGATTGCAGTGGCTGTTTCTTCGTTCTATTACTTTCCCCTTCTCTCCTCCCAGTGTTGGTGGCGGGGTAGGACTGAAGGGCGGCTGGGGACCCGAGGAGAGGGGTGGAGAGCGGGCGGCGGAGGCTGGCTCTTCTCTCCCTTGGGCCTCCTGCGCAGAGCCGGTTCTGATGAGGGGACCTCCATCAACGTGCTGGAGGCAGCGCTCCGCCTCAGAGAAGTTCCATGACCTGGAGACACGGCCACTGGGTCAGATCCTGTTCGATCAGAGCTGGGACGGGAGGTCCGTGGAGAAGGGAAGCAGACACAGGCCTGGAGGGGGGACCAGAATGAGGAGCCGCGAGCTAGAGGAGCCAGGCAGTGTACATGGCAGATGGTGACGGTGGGGGGGGGGGAGGAGAGGGGAGAAGGTAGAGGCAGGGACTTGGGAGCCCAGTATGGTGACAAGTGGCCCTGAGAGTCCCCCTGGACCATCAGATCGGCTATGAACGGGAACGCGCAGGAGCAGGATTCCATTTCTCACTGAGGTCTGATTAGATCGATGGGTTCTCATAACCTCCCACGGCTGAAATCACGGCTTCTGCAGCTGCCGACCGTGCACCTCTGGAGGTCCACAGACATGATCTCTGCAGTCTGCAAGCTTTCTGGGGATAAGCCTGGCTTTGGAGCAAATTGAAATAATTAATATATTCACATTCTGCATCATTTCCAGTTCCGCGAATACTGTAGCCACTGGCTGCGGGTGCCTCTTGAGCCCTTTAAATGTGGCTCAGAGAAATCGAGCTGTGCTCTGAACGTAAAACACATTTTGGCATCTTATGAAGAAAAAAAAAAAATCCCATTAGTAAGTTTTTGTACTTATTACGTCCTGAAGTGATAAACTTCTGGCTAGAGTGAATTAAATAAAATATATTATGGAAATTCTGCTCATCTCTTTTTATTTTCTTAATGTGGCTACTAGAAAACCTAAAAATTATGTGTAGTATGTGGCTTGTTTATATTTCTATTATGCATTCTCAAAGGGGATGATATTGTTCTTTACAGGGCAGCAATTGATTCTTGGGGGAGTATGGTGAAAAAATTATAATCTGTTGAAATATTTTTTCTATATATAAAGAAAAGATACACATACGGCATATAAACAGATAAACCATATCTGTGTTATTAAAATTTCATGGAGGTGATTAGGGAAAAAATGTCTAAGGAAGCTCCTTGAATAGATAATAATGAAAAAATTGAGAAACACTGATCTTGGATGAACATCTCATGACCCAAGTGCTGCTATGTCCTATGTGTGGTCCCGCGTCTGCATTTATGTCTGGGCTCATATCAGTGCCTAGAAGATACTTTAATTATCTTGAGTTAATAGGCGAAGAATTGAGGTGTCTTCTGCAATGATGAATTTGTCCTCAGTGAAGGCAAAATGATACCAGCGTGTACCTTTCAAAGAAAGTTGCAAATTGGTACCTTAAGGAAGAATGGGGGTGGGTGGGCGTGAGCAGTTCCTTGGCTCCTCAGGGGGCCATAGTCACAAGAGCACCGGCAGGGTCGGGTCTAGGAGACAACAGACTCCATCTGTCATACCACATTCACTACTGAGGCCTCCTGGAATTCCATCATTCTTACAGATTTTTTTTTTTTAAAGATTTTATTCATTTGACAGAGAGAAACACAGCCAGAGAGGGAACACAAGCAGGGGGAGTGAGAGAGGGAGAAGCAGGCTTCCCACCGAGCAGGGAGCCCGATGTGGGATTCGATCCCGGGTCTCCGGGATCATGACCTGAGCCGAAGGCAGTTGCTTAACCAACTGAGCCACCCAGGCGTCCCATTTTTACAGATTTTTAAGCATATAATTTGTTAATCTGTGTTGGATTTCTACAATATCAAGTGCTCCCAACTCAGCAGAGGAAGAGAGCTGTGATTACCACCACTAAAACCAACAGTGATACCTTCTTTATTTATAAATATAATTATATATTAGTTAATTAATTTATACTTAATTATGAATAAATAAAGCAGGTATCAGACAGATGATCAAAATGTCAGCTCTGTAACTGATATGAAGTAGCTTGGAGGTCATGGCGTAGATGTCATATGTTACCCCGGAAGGAAACTCGGCCACCTGGCCTTAGGGGGAGCTGGGAAGCCTCACAGAGGCACA
This sequence comes from Spilogale gracilis, assembly GCA_004023965.1. NCBI lineage: Eukaryota > Metazoa > Chordata > Mammalia > Carnivora > Mephitidae > Spilogale > Spilogale gracilis. The sequence continues at coordinate 29,892 of PITA01005139.1, read as the reverse complement.
GTAAGCCCAGAGCAGCAACCTAACCCCTAACCCGCAACCCGCAGCCTCAGCAGGGGAGTGGGGGTGGGTGGGCGGGCAGCACCCCGCATGCACTTCCTCTCAACCAATCAAACCCCACCCCTGCCCCACTCCCCATCCCCCCCCATCCCCAGATAGGCCTCGAAGTATTAAGCTAATAAATGTTCCTCGGCATGGAATCGTGGAGAAAGGGAATAATTGTTTCCCTCTCTCAGTCCCTGGTTTTATGCTGGCACTTAATTACTTAATGTAAAAAAAGGAATTTAGATTGGCATGTAGGTTTGTCAGATCTTTAAAAAAATTTTTTTTCCCTAAAGCGTCTATTCAGAGCTACTGCCGTGTGGCAGGGAAACACGGGTGTACTTCCCTCAGTGTGACCTTGAGCTGAGCTCCCTGTGGAACAGGTCCCACCTGCCTTGCTCTCGTCTTGGCTGCTGGCTCAGCTTCTCCTCTCCACCCCTGTGATGGTCACAGCCTGTAACTCTACAGCAGAGAGCAGGGCATAGGGACAAGCACACACGGGCCTGGAACTGACGGCTTGTGGTTCAACCTGGGGTTGCCGTGTTCAGGCTGTGTGACCGGGGGCCTACCTGCTCTCACCGGGAGGTGGGCTGAGGCCTATCTGCCACCGCTATCACCCGGCTGAAAGGAGACTCATACATAAACTCGTTCAGTGTTCAAAACACTCCTTTTCCCTCCTTGGTTTAGTTTTCAGGTCTTTTCTAGTGGGGCATCTCTCTAATTTTCAACTCTTTGAATGCCCATTTGCTTTACACAGTTATCAAAGAGAGCGGTCATTAGAAAGGTCAGGAGATAAGTCAGACACGAGGCTTATGTAATTTCAAAGTATAATTTTCAAGAAGTTAAAGGACTCTCAAACTTAATTATTTCAAGTGTGTAATTAAAGATTTATTTAATGCATCAACGAGAGAACCAAGCAGACAGTAAAACAGCTCTGAGGGTGGGTAGGAAAGACTGGTGTATACAGTCAATCAGAAGAAAAAAATACTGAAATCATACGGCCAAGTTGGCTACGAAACGGCTGATGTCTCACAGCACCGTAAAACTGCAGTCTGTAGAGATATCTTCTCTCCTGGATAGAAATAATCTGCTTTTATAGTGGACAAAAGTAATTTTCAACTCTACAATTTAATATCTCATGGAACAGAGTCTAGGCTGTAATCAGTAATAAATATTGAGTCAGACAAAGATCACCAACTCTCGAAACCAGGTGACTCCTAGGCGGACTCCTTAGACAACGCTCTGCTGTGACATCGAAATTGGGTTATGATTTTCCTCTAAGTCCCCCTTATGGATAATTTTTAAAGAAGTGTAAGTAAGATCTGCTAGCAAAAATTGATGACAGAGAACTACTTCTTCTGGATAAGGGTTGGCATGAAGTCTTCAGTTATAGATCTCAATTATGCCTAATGAAAACTCCTCCTTAAAAACGGAAAAACCATCCAATTGCCATTTAATTACATTTCTCTATAGGACCCAGTGATTCTAGCATAGTTTTTTCTTGCTCCACTTGTTTTCTACCATTCTGAACAATGAATATCTTTGGATATTAACAGTAGATTCAGTCACATCCCACACTTAATGATGCTTCAGGACGATTCCTAACCACCCGAATCTCCTGGGTGTAGGGTCTTGTCTTGAACCACGTTTGAACCTTGTGCTGTGAGATCACTGCTGTTGGCTGGCAAACCATAGCTTCCTGGTTTTTAGGGAAAAAAAGGCTTAAGAGCGGCGCCTTGGACTTCAAATAGCTATTACAAAACAACATTTTGATGAGTTAAGTGTAAACGAATCAGAAGCATATGGATTTAATCAGCCTCCGAACATAGCCATTTCAAAATTTGGGGAAGGAAAAAAGCACGCTTGGGTCAAAACACATCTTGGGGGTTTCCTGCTAAATTCAAGATGATGGGAAAACAGACGGAACCGACCGCCAGGCCTTCAGGCCGCACTGTGCACACTGACTGTCTTATCGCGGAGCACAGAGCAACGGAAGTTCCTGCCACAGAAGTGGACGGCGCTCCGGCGTCGTGCCTGCCCCGCGTTCGTGGCCTACAGCTCATCACCCAGGCCTACGCGTGGCGGCAGAACAGGCAACTTCCGTGTGTTTGAAGAGGGTCCAGGGCGCACCCCACATGGGACCATGTGTGTGGTCTTCTTTTACAGCTGAAAACCCCCGTATTCTTCCCCTCGTGCCCCTAGAAGTCTTTCCACGTTCCTCCTGAAGCTGGCCACGGGGCGTGCAGGTGCCGGCCACGGGCTGCTCCCGCCGTCTGTTCTTGGTGAGACCGAGCGGCCACCGGCAGAGAGTGAAGGAACGGACGTCCGCTGTCACTTACTCTCACTCACTCGCTCTTGCTCCCCAGCGAGAAGGTGCTAGAAGGTCAAAGCTGCCGTCACGTGGAGGGAAAGGAGGGCCTGATGGTCTGAAAGAGGACGTGCCTCAAGATGATGTCAAGACAGTGGAATAGTAGGAACAAGCTTTTCCAGAACTTTTCCAGAGATCATGTGTCAGGTCTATGCTTTTTTCTGCCTTGAGGTTGTCCAGATTCACTGCCAAGCAAACGGACCACCACCACACACTTGGTGAGCGGGAGCCTACACAGCGGTTTCGTCTTCACAACAACCTTGTGACTAGGGCACGGTCGTGCCCGTTTTACACAAGAGGAAATTGAGCTGATTGAGATAAAGAGATCTGCTCCAGTGCTGTCAGTTAGGAAGGGGTATGAGCTGGATGTGGGCACAGGGTCTTTCTAGTTTTAAGAGCAGCGCGTTTTCTGCTGTTCCATGGCTACCAAGGAGGGATCTGGGACTTACCAGTTTTATTTAAGTGCAGATCCTAAACTTCCACTTGGTAGCCAAACAGACCTTCCAACTGGGGAAGCAGAACATGTCCTGGGCTTCTGAACACCTCTCCCAATTTGCCTGGGACATCCTGGTTCATGCCTGTTATTATTATTGTTCATATTATTATTAATATAATATTATCATTATGCGTATTATTATTAATTATTCAGAGTGTTCTGTTTCCCTCTCAAAAGTGCCCCAGTTTAGATGATAAATTATTTGGATACTGTATTATGAACCCTGTTTCATAAGTTTTATTTGGGTAAATCATTGAATCTTTCTGTATCAGGTGTTTCCTATGTTTTTCAAATCACCAGGGGCCTGTTTGTGGATATTTGGGACAAGAGAACATTTCATCTGTTAGTTATGTCACAGAGCTCAAGGTAAGGCCTGTCCCTGTAGGGGATGGGATGTGGAGAAAGAGGCAGAGGGATAACGTTCTTACCCCAAGGGCAAGAAGAGCCATAGAGGGCGCAGTCACGTGACAAGGGGGGGGCAGAGCGGCCTCCCCGCGCGGGCTTGTCCGGTTCTCCTCCTCACAGCAGCCTCCTCCGCAGCCTCGCCGTGCCCTCCGTGATGCTGGCTCCTGTCCTCTCTGCTCCCTTTCGATATTCTCTCACTTACTGTTCTTTACTTACAAGCAAAAGAAAGCAACAACAGCTAATTTACCCAAGAAAGGAGTATTTTGGGAGAATATAGGGTATGTGTTTTGTAGGTTCTATCAGACTTTGAGAAAAGGTTTTGGTGCAGCTTTTCTTCTCTTTAATTTTAACTATCGAAGTATAGCTGACATACGATGTTATCTTAGTTTCAGGTGCACAATACAGTCATGTGACGATTCTGTACATTATTCATGCTCCACAAGAACTACCTTCTGTCACCACACAACCTTATTACGATATTATCGACTAGATTCTCTATGATGTACTCTTCACTTTTTCTTCTTAAAGATTTTATTTTATTTGAGAGAGAGAGAGTGTGTGTGCACAAACTGGGGGAGGGGCGGAGGGAGAGGGAGAAGCAGACTCCCTGCTGAGCTTCCGGGGGGGGGGGGGGGATGGGGGACTCTGCCCTAAGCCAAAGGAAGACACTTAACCGACTGAGCCACCCAGGTGCCCCTATGCTGTACTTTTCATCCTTGTGACTTATATATTTAAACAATTCTTTAAAAGATTTTATTTATTTATTTGAGAAAGAGAGAGCATGAGTGAGCCCACAAGCAGGGGGAATGGCAGAGGAAGAGGGAGAAACAGGCTCCTGACTGAGCAGGGAGCTCGACATGGGCTCACTCCCAGGATCCCGGGATAATGACCTGAGCAGAAGGCAGATGCTTAACTGACTGAACAACCCAGGTACCCCAACTTCCTTATTTTATCACTAAAAGTTTGTACCTCTTGATCCCCTTCATCTATTTTTTTTTTAAGATTTTATTTATTTGACAGAGAGAAACCAGCTAGAGAGGGAACACAAGCAAGGGGAGTGAGAGAGGGAGAAGCAGGCTTCCCGCCACCGAACAGGGAGCCCGATGTGGGACTCAATCCCAGGTCTCCAGGATCATGACCTGAGCCAAAGGCAGAGGCTTAACCAGTGAGGCACCCGGAGCCCCCCTTCATCTATTTTGCCCATCCCCCCAAATCTCTTGCCTCTGGCAACTAAACCAGTTTGTTCTCTGTATTTATGACTTTGTTTCTGGTCTTCTGTTTGTTCATTTGTTTTTGAATTTATATAGTATTTCTTACTTCACTTAGCATAATATCCTCTAGATCCATCCATGTTGTTGCAAAGGCAAGAGCTTATTCTTTTTTATGGCCGAGTAATATTCCACTGTGTATCTAAACCATATTGTCTTTATCCATTTATCTACCAATGGACACTTGGGTTGCTTTCATATCTTGGCTATTGTAAATAATGCTACAATAAAGGTAGGGATGCATATATTGCTTCTAATTAGGTTTTTTTGTTTTTCTTTAGTTAAATACCCCATGGTAGAATCACTGGGTTGTATGGTATTTTCAGTTAATTTTTGGAGGAATCTCCATCCTGTTTCCCACAGTGGTTATACCAATTTAGATTCCCACCAGTAGTGCACAAGGGTTCCCTTTTCTCCCCATCCTTGTCAACACTTGTTGTTTCTTGTCTTTTTGATACTAGCCATTCTGATTGGTGTGACGTGATAGCTCATTGTGGATTTGATTTGTATTTCCCTGATACTGAGTGATTTGAACATCTTTTCATGTGTCTGTTGGCCATCTGAATATTTTTTTTTTTAAGATTTTATTTATTTGACAGAGAGAAACACAGCCAGAGAGGGAACACAAGCAGGGGGAGTGAGAGAGGGAGAAGCAGGCTTCCCGCCGAGCAGGGAGCCCGATGTGGGACTCGATCCTGGGTCTCCGGGATCATGACCCAAGCCGAAGGCAGTCGCCTAACCAACTGAGCCACCCAGGCGCCCCTGCCATCTGAATATTTTCTTTGGAAAAAATCATTCATTAAAATGTCCTTTGCCCATTTTAATTGGATTATTTGTGGGTTATTTTGGTGTTCAGTTGTATAAATTCTTTATATATTTTGGATACTAACCTGTTATCAGATATGTCATTTGCAAATATCTTTTCTCACTCATCAGGTTGCCTTTATGTTCTGTTGATGGATTCCTTTGCTCTGCGAAAGGTTTTTATTTTGGTGGAGTCCCATTTGTATATTTTTACTTTTGTTTCTCTTGCCTTGGGGAGCCATATCCAGAAAAATGTCGCTGCAGTTGACATCCAAGAGATTACTGTCTATGTTTCCTTTTAGGAGTTTAATGGTTTCAGGTCTCATATTTAGGGCTTTAATCCATTTTGAGTTTATTTTTGTGTATGGTGTGAGAAAGTGGTCCAGTTTGATTCTTTTGCATACAGCTCTTTAGTTTTCCCAGCATCACATATTGAAGAGACTGTCTTTTCTTCACTGTATATTCTTGGCCCCGTTGTCATGGATTAATTGACTATATAAGCATGTGTTTACCTCTGGACTTTCTATCCAGTTCCATTGATTTATGTGTCTATATTTGTGCCAGTATCTTCCTGCTTTGATTACAATAGCTTTGTAGTATATGTTGAAATCTGGGATTTGATGTCGCTGGCTTTGTCCTTCTTTCTCAGGATTGCTTTGGCTATTCAGGGTCTTTCGTGATTCCATAAAAATTTTTGGATTATTTGTTCTATTTCTGTGAAAAGTACTGCTGGTATTTTGATAGGATAGCAATCCTGTAGATTGCTTTGTGTAGTAAAGACATCTTAACAGTATTGTTTCTTCCAGTCCATGGGGATGGAATATCTTTCCATTTGTTTGTCTCATCTTTAATTTCTTTCATCTGAGTTTTAGTTTTCATAGTACAAGTCTCTCACCTCCTCAGTTAAATTTATTCCTAGATATTGTATTTGTTTTTGGTGCAATTGTAAATGGGAATGTTTTCTTAATTTCTCTTTCTACTACTTCATTATTAGTGTATGGAGATGTAGCAGATTTCTGTATGTAAATTTTCTCTCTTGCAACTTTATGGAATTCATATATTAGTCCTAGTAGTTTTTTGGTATGGTTGTTTTTTGTTTGTTTGTTTTTTGTTTTGTTTTAAGAGAAGATCTCAGGAGTCCTAGATAGAAGAGTGGGGAAGTTGGGGAAGGTAAGGCAGCCACTGTGGGTGTGGCAATTAACAGGTTTCTATTCTGGGCGCCTGGGGCTCAATCACTCTAGGAACTATATAGAATCTACCTCTGATTTAACCCAGTCAAGTGAGAAGAAGCTGGAGCATTTAGATTCCCTTTGAGCCGTTGCCAACAACTGCTCCGTGGAGTGCTACCTCCTGGAATACTATCTGCCACAGGCCGAAAGATATACTTCCTGCCAGAGAAGGTCTTCACAGAGAGTTGCCGGCACTTGAAGTAAAGAGCTAGTGGCTATATGCAGGTCTGTCTCCAGGATGGCTACCATCCATCAATTTGTTCTCTTCCTGTATGCATACATTTCCTCATTGAGGGAAGGAAGTTACTCCTCAGTCCCTTGAATCTGGGCAGGCTGGTGACTTCTGAGAAAGAGAATATAGCGGAAGCCATGACTTGCAGCTTGTGCCTGACTTTCTTGGAACACTCACTCTAGGAGAAACCAGGTACCCTGGAAGAAGTCTAACTTCTGTAAGACCACCTTGCTGTGAGGAGGCCCAAGCTAGCCATAGGAAAAGGCCACAAATGAGAGATGCCCAGTCAGTCTCAACCTCTTCCAGCCATTCTAGAAGGCTTCAGAAGAACTTAGCTTCAGCTGTAGCCTGGCTGCAACTGTATGAGGAACCCCAAGTCACAGGCAAGGTGGGAAGGCTCTGCCATAGGTTACCAAAACCTCACTGTCTCCTGGCAGGGCCACGGGTGGGGCAGTGAGCTGCAGGAGCGGTGGGGCCGGGCAGGTAGTCTGTACTGGCCACACGGGCAGAGGCTATGGCCCCAGACCTTAGGCGGAGATCCTAGCTTTACCAGTGACAGGAGAAGCTACTCAGACTGCGATGGCCAATGACCACCACGATTTCCAGCCATGTCTTGGCTCAAGGGCTTTCTTGGTCTACTGGAGTGAGCTCTACTCAAGCAGGCCCAGGTGCAGGGAATTCATGATCACTCTTCTCCCCCAGCAGCTCCCAACCAATGACTGTTAGGAGTTGGTGTGTAAAGAATCCCAGGACCCTTGCCCGTCAAGTGGGATGCTTTGGAATCCTATGTTCTATGGTATCTTCCAGAATTCCCTAGAGACATCAAGCTCCAATTGTCCAAAGTGGTGCCGTGCTGGATTGGATGGCCGATCCTGCCCCTTCTCAATTCCCTACCCCTAACTGGTGTTTCCTAGGATCTCATACCACGTAAACGACTTGCCTGTGAATTCTTGTCTTCTGGGGGAACTCGAGCTGAGAGAGAGTGGAAAGTTCCCTGGTCTATGACAAAAAAGGTCCTGACTCTTGCTATTTATCTTGTCGTTGCTCCTGAGCCTCATGGGGATGGTTCTTGAAACACCCTGACTTCTAATCTTGGGCCCTGTGGTCCTCTAAGCAGCTTCCCATGTTGCTTAGCTACTCCCCACTCAGACCTCTGCAATATTAGCGTTAATTTTCTTCTTTAGGCCCCATTCCTTCCTGGCTCTGTGTTCTTAAGAGATGGGCTCTGGCCCATTAAAAAGCTTCTCAAACTTGATTTGCAGAGGAGGGAATGTACCTAGAGGCTGTGGGGCTTCTGAAGGGGCAAGCTCAAAACTCATTGCATTGTTCCTTCTCTCTGTAAGGGTTCATGTGAATTTTGCATTTAACACAAGATAAATGTGCTTTTTTCTTTTAATGTGCTCAATCAAGGTACACATTAATATTTTCAATTGCTTACTGTCAGACAAAATTGTTGGCTCAATAGGGTGGTCTGTGCGTATCCTTGGAATCGAGGGTTTTCTGGTAGTTCCCAGGTTCCTACCTTGACCTTTTGGGGAAACATAGGTCACTAGGTAACTTGGGACCCTAGGTCTTTTCTAGGCTATTTTTTGTCCCCGATGAGAACCCGATGGGACCCAACCTGAGACAGGTGGCTATTCTCAGTACCAGTTTGGCCCCAGGTGGAGAGAGCTGAGCCAGGTGATCTGCTTTTGGGACGCCGGTGGTGGTGCATGACTGAGACCTTCCAAGTCTCAAACTCATCTCTTTGCTCCAGGCAGACATTTAAAGCATGAAAAGTAGCGAAGGTCTTAGCATTTCCTGTTTCCAATATCTTCCATCTTTTGGAACTGTTCTCCTTTTTTGAAGAGGATCAGGAGATGAAGAAGGTGAAAAGAGAGTGTGGTTTCCTTGGTGACCCAGGGATGCTCTCTGTCCATCTGCTTTCCTTCAAGACCTTATGTTAGCATCCCTGAAATGTGCCCTGCCAAGTTAGCCCACTGCTGCTCTTCTTAAAAGATGTATAAAAGGCTCCCTTCCTTTCACTTTCTGAAAGCAGAACACCAGGAAAATTTAGTATTTGTTGAAATAGACATTAATAAGTTCACGACATCCCTTGTCAATGCCTGGATGATTGGGAGAAAAAGGTGAACGGGCAGTATGCCTTAAAACGTCATGGTGTGTGGGGAGTGTTAGCCCAGATCTGGGGGCTTGAGAAGGGATCCTGTTACTTAGAAAATGCACCAGACAACGTGTTTAACTGAAGTCATTACCTTTTAAAATTAACTCAAGAAGCTAATGGGATTTAATTTCATGTGATCCCCGCAAAGGCAGGGCCCAGTCCTCTTTTTCTAGTTTCCACCCCAAATTTTATTCAAACATAATGTGCCAGTGGAGACAAAGGACAAAGAAGAAAGAGGGTGGGGCTCATGAGCAAATTAAATGGCCTTTATCCCTGTAGCAGGCTGGCTAATTTACAGCCAATCTTCCCAACAGGCACATTATTGCGACAACATCTGTATTTTATAACGCGCCCTGTGACAGCGGTTCTGCCCTTCTCTGCTGTGTGTGTTCGAATATGCGCTGTGCCGAACGCCCAAGGCACAGTCAGGGAAGGCCTTCTCTGCACAGTGATTAGATTTATGGCCCCGGTCTCCATCTGAGGAGAGATTAGCAGAACTAAGGCTATTTAGTTTGGCAAAGAGGAGAGAAGCAAGGGATGTGATAGGTACATTATAGAAGATGATAAATGAAGAAAGGGAAGGCTTTGGGGGCCCCTCATTTGCCATTGCAAAGACACTTAACACACTTGGGTCCCCACCCCGAGCATGTCATTAACCTGGGTGGCGGGAGAGCCGACCTCAGGGAAAGGCGCTGCGCTGATGGGAAATGTCTGGGTGGATGTATTTATATGAACTAGCACCTATGGTTACATTAGCGAGGATCGGTTTACCGGGGCCATCCATCCTACTTTAGGGCACGGTGACAAGGCCGGCTGTGCCTCCTGCTTCCCGGGGGAGGGGGCCCCAGACGACTTGGCACCAGTCCCCTCCATGGGGCGTCTGGGTTTCCAGCAGCCTTTTCTCTGTAGGAGGCAGAGAGGGAATCCAAACATTGAATGGATGCAAATAATTGGGGGGCTGTGGGAGGGCCTGCCAGGATGTTGCCAGTCCTTAGGAATTTAGTAAGGGTCAGTGCTGAAGTGGGCCATGGACACAGCCCATCCTAAATGAGGAAACCACTGGATTTCATGATTTACCTGGAACTTTCTGGATCTCTGGCCCCAAAGAGAGCTGTCTCCTTTAAACCGTGGGGTGTGCGAGCCCGAGCAGGTGACCAGGGGCAGTGACCTGGGAGCACTAAGAGTAGCTGTGGGTCTTGGCAGAGTCACCACGGTATCCCTACTTTCTCCACCGGCTCCCTTTCCTTCCTCAGTTTCCCCACTGAAGACTGCCATCCTCTGAGGCTCCGCAAGGCTGAGGGTGGAGGGGCTGCGGGAGATCAGTAGTTAGTGCCCAGCCGGCACTTGGAAGTCTGCACAGCTCCCTCGGGGCCGGGCCGCTGTCGCTGTGAACAACTCCGCAGGGGCCACCGCTGGGGAGGGCCCTTCGCCTTCCACCCTTTCCCGCCCGCGGCTCCCGGAGCAGGTCAGGCTGGGACGGCGGAGGGAGACAACACCTCAGAGACGCTTGATCTCAGGAAACAGACGGAGGGTTGCTGGGGGCTGCGGGGGATAGGGTTGCTGGGTTATGGAAAAAAAAATTTTGTTAAAGTCCATTCCAAAACATTAAAAAAAAAAAAAAAGTGACCTCCTTTGCCAAACAGCTTTCTGGTCGTCCCTTACCGCCCTTCCGCCCTTCCTGCGACTCCCTCCGTCCTCTTGCCCTGGCTCTTCTCTCTTTTTGTTTTCTGTCTTTATTCATTATTATTTTTTGTAATAAAACTTTGTGTCAACATCATAATTCAGAACTTCCTCATGTCTGTGTCTAGAAAGCTCTCTAGGTTGTGTGGCAACCCATCCGGTCAATGGCTCTCTCTCTGAAATGGAAATGCAGCAGTGGCCAAGTCCGAATGCGGTTCCTCACACCTCCAGTGTTGTGAGGACAGTAGCAAGAAAGCTTTTCTCTTGTCTTTTTTCTTTTTTCTCTTTTTTGTTTTTCTTTTTGGTCTGTGGACGTGGGCAAGTCATCTGACATTCTGGGTGGTTCTCTTCAGAAGAAGGCAAAGACCCAAGCCCTACCCAGCACACACACACACATACACACACACACACACACACACACACACACACACACACACACACAGTGCCCCTCAGAGCCCCTGCGGGACCTGTTCTAAGGCTGAAGACAGCTTATGTGGCCAATCAGGATGCTGGCCAGCGGAGGGGGGGCCCCAGGTCGGGGCGCATAAGCCAGAATATGTGGATGGCAGGCCGCCGCGGCGTGCTCAGCGGCTTGGGTAATATTATTTTAATGTATACCTTGATGTGTTACTTATACTAATTAGCCACAAAATAATATGCTGCTGTGCTTTTGTGATGGGCAGAATTGGAAGAGGCATTAGTAAAGGAGATTTAATAGGTGCCCTTACCAAACTTCAAAAGCTGAAGGGAACGCGTTGTGTGAGGGGGAGAAACAGCCATTACACCCAACACGGAGTTTGCAGTTCACTGTCATGGGGTCTCGGCCTTGGGAGGCCTTTACCACCTCTTGGCCCTGGTCCCCTCTTAATGTATTGGAATGCAGTGTGTAAGCGGTGTGTGAGGTCTCGGACTCTAGGTGGATACGACACAAAGAGCCTTCTTTGAAGGGACCTGCAGACAGGAACTGTGGACGTCATTCCTGATGTCTTCTGTGGCCGCGTGAAGGTGCAAGGTGTGCTTGGAATCCCGTGTCCAGAAGAGACCAGGGCAGCACCCGGAGCAGCAGCCCATAGGTTTTGGCTATTTGGTTTTGAAGACTTGGACATTTTTTTTTAGGCACACGTTATGAAGATCCACTATAACTTCTCCCTTAAAAATCGTGGTCAAGATCGTGGTTCAATCTCAAGTCAAATCTTGAGTTCCATTTATACAAAATGACAGATCGCATTAGCCTAGGTGTCCCCTGCAGGTACTGTGCTCCTCAGCAGAGAGGAACAGTATTTCAGGAGACAAAGTCCGCTTTTCAAGTCATTTTGCCTTTCCTCTTCTCAGTTCATGTGTCTAGCCTCTTCTCTGGGGCCGCATAGCCAGAGGTCCAGGCGAGGGCAGGATGAGGAAGGTGTGACAGGGACTGCTGGGGCCAGCTGTCACCCCACCCCGTTCGACTCACAAGGGGGTGCAGGGTGTCCTGGGCCACCCACCCTGGTTTTATTTATTTCCAAGCCACTGTGAGGTCTGGGAGTCACTCCCAGGCAGGGCCCTCTCCCCGGCAGGCGAGTCATCTCAGGGGGTGGGAATCGCCCAGGGCAGTGCCTTTGAGAGATGTGGCTGACTCCATCTCAGTTCTCCAGGGTGGTCAGCCTGTAATTTCAAGATTTACTGGCCTCACGGAGATAGCCACAAATGGGGCAACAACAGTAATTACAAGAGGCCGCTCTGCTAATCCTCAGTTACAAATGCTAGTTAGAAGTGAAAGAAGCTTCATGCAAGCATTTCCTGGACTTGCATGGGCCCTGTGTCCTTTTAGCTTTTGTTTTCTTCTCCGGAAAGAAGGGAGAAAAAGGAGAGAGAGAGACAGAGACAGATTGAGGCAGAGAGAGAGAGAGAGAGAGAGAGAGACCAATTCTTATTTAATTTCACTGTGGTCACTAGGAATTAAAAAGAGTCTTTGAAGTTCAAATTATTTTAATGCTTTTTTGGTTTGTTTTATATTTGGAATTGGAAAAAATTAGGAAGCTGGATTCCTAAAGCTCATGAGAACCATGTTGTAGGTCCTGCCAGTTTGTGGCTGAAGATGGGCTGAACAGAATGATTTTAGGGAAAATGTCTCCAAACTGAGCAAAAGTAATGAAACTTCTGGGACTCATGCCCTCCTTGGAGAAGCCTGGAACGTGAGCGAGTCCTGGTGTCTGTTCCCCCCCTCCAAGCCCAGTTGGAGGGGGCCCTGTTTCATATTGTGCTCATTATCCTTAGAGAATCTTCCCCGAGCCAGTAGGAACATTAACCCCATGTGCTGTGTAAAAGTAACAAGAGACAGCCCAGGCCTTCTGGAGACAGTTCATACCCTTTGCCAGACATTTGCCCTCCTGGTCTTGGTCTCTCTGGAGGCAGTTAAAGGTCATTCCCCAAACCCAACAGGGCTCTGAAAATGGAACTGACCCCAGAGGAAGAGAAAAGCATTTGACTGTTTGCCTCTGATTCTTATCTTAGTTTCCAAATGTTTAAACCCACCCTCGGCTCTTTTGATGTGCTTCTGAGGACCGCACAGACCCACGGCTGAGGCTGCTTCATAGCGCAGGGGACAGGGGGGTGCCATCCTCATAGGTCAGGCCATCTGTACTCCCTTCCCTTGAAAGGTCCATCTCTTTAAAAGGCCTGTGGTTTAAGACTTGCCCCAAGAAATCCCACATCCACCTTCTGCCTGGAAGAGGCAATCTCCTCCTTCCTGTGGGTCCTCTGCAGGGCAGTGAAGCTCTGAGTTCAGGTTTTCTTCTCTCCCACAGCGAGCCCCTATGTGTGGAGCAGGACAGTGCTGCTATCATTAATCACAGCTGGTGTGATGGTAAGCTCCTGCAACGCATCCATCTGTTCTTGGAGTCGAGGAAGCACTCAGGAGGGGGACAGAACTTCCCTCGGGGTTTTTCTTCCCCTGTAACTTTGGACAATATACTGACAGACTAGAACGAAAAAGATGTTTTTTACTGAAATAGCTGATGCTTTTCCTCTGCTCGAGTGAGCAGGTTCCAATGTGGCGAATCCCAGAACTTGAGTGCAGCATATTTATTTTGTCTTGACCGAAATGAGTTTGTGGAAAATCTTAGGGAAAGATCACTTATCCCTGATTTGGGGTGCACTCACCAACTCTTTGGAAAGCAGAAAGATGTCTGGGGCATAGAAATAAAGGTACATGTTTTGCAGATCTGAATTCAGGTGTTGATTCTATTACCTATAGGCACGCCAGCTGTCTGTGCCCCAGGCTCTGTCTGCCACGTGGGGGTGATGGCAACACGGGGCGCTGTGAGGACTGTGGGAGGTGAATAGATGACGAGATTCCAGCACATCGCCCGGCAGACAGCAAGCACTCAATCAAAATGCCCATTGAACCTAGGTTTGAATGAAGAGAGAATAAACCTTCTTTCAGAGCTTTCTCGTACCACATGCTAGGAGTCTACGGTCCCCTGCAAAGATGTGCCTGGTCAAGAAGGGTTCCCAAAGCTGCACGTTTAACAACAAAGGAGTCAAATGAATCTTCTATTAAACCCATGCCAAGCCCTGAACCCCAAACCTGCTTGTTAACAATGAAGCTGAGTCACTTCTTTGTAGGCTTAGTCTCTTTTCCTTTTTAGCTACCATTTATTGATCCCTGTTTGCCAGGACTTTTTTTTTTTTTTAACCTTTTGCATGTAGAGTCTCATTTAATTCTTAAGTAATACTTGTGAGACACGATGGTTAATTTTATGTCTCAAACTGATTGGCTTGTGGGCTGTCCAGATATATAATCAAACATTATTCCAGTGTCTTTGTGATGGTGGTTTTGGATGAGATTAACATTTAAATTAAAACTGAATAAAATAGGGGCGCCTGGGTGGCTCAGTTGGTTAAGTGATTACCTTCGGCTCAGGTCATGATCCCGGAGACCCGGAATTGAGCCCCGCATCAGGCTCCCTGCTCGGCGGGAAGCCTGCTTCTCCCTCTCTCACTCCCACTGCTTGTGTTCCGTCTCTCACTGTGTTTCTTTCTGTCAAATAAATAAATGAAAATCTTTAAAAAACAACAACAACAAAAACTGAATGAAATAGATCATGCTCCCTAGCATGGATGGGCCTCATCCAATCAGTTGAAGGCCTGACTAGAACCAAAAAGGCCGACCTTCCTCTGAGTAAGAGAGAATTTTTCTTCATGACAGCTTTCAAACTGGGACATCAGCTTTTTCCAGCCCTCAGATTTGCACAGAGACTTTGGTTCTTCCTGGGTCTTGAGCTTTTTGGCCTTCAGACTGGAACCACAGCAATGGCTCCCTTGGCCTCCAGCTTGCTGCCTCACCCTGCAGATTTTGGGACTTGTCAGCCTCCCTAATTATGTGCCCCAATTCCTTATAATAAATCTCTTTTTACATATTCCATTAGTTCTGTTTCCCTGGAGAACCCAGACCCATGTTTGAAGTTAGAACCCTATTGGGTGTGGATCGTGGATGCAAATCCTGCCTGCACCACTGGCCTCAATTTCCTCATCATTAAATTTGGCTTATCATGATATTAAATGACATACGCAAATGCTGAGAACAGTGCTTGGTACACAGGAATTTCTTGGCAGGTGTTAGCTGTTAGGACAACAGAGAAGTTCAGAGAGGTTAAGTTAAAATCTGCCTAAAATCACACAGGTTCTCACAGAGCTGTACTGGTTAATTAAGAAGCTTCTCTATCCTTTGGACCAAATTTATTCCCAAATGCTTCCCTCACCCTGGAGTGACCTTACCTTGTGAAGTAGGCTGATAGGACAGAGCTGTGTTCAAATCCCCATCATTCAACTGCATGGCCACGTGGGGGACTTTGGTGTAGGACTAGCTCTTATCCATGGAACACCACTCTCTTTAAGATTGAATGTGACCCATAGCTTGCCTTTGCCCTTCTGGTGTTCTGCTGCTGTTTCTTCCTCTACCACCGGCCCTCCCAGAGCCCTCCATCTGCCTTGCTCTTCCTGCTGGAATTATCCCCTGGCTGTGGTAGCAGGCTGTGCTCCTTCAGCTGCCATGTCTGGGGCTATGCAGCACGCGGACTGAGGACTGGACACAGAACACAACGCTGGGGCTGGGGGTTGTGTGGAGGGAGGGAAACAAAGCCCGGTTCCTCAGGTGCCACAGTCAAATGAGGGACATAGGGCATGCCAGGAAAAGGCCTGAGAACAGCACTTAGTAGCTGAGGCCACATAGACACAGAGCATGACCACTTCTACTTACCCAGATAAATGTCAGGATATTGTCACTGCAGGCACTGAAACCGGATATGGCCAATCAGGAAGGATACCAGGAAGAAGTGTGCTGAGGACTGTTCTTGCTATCATTTAAGAGTAAACAGGATGCCCATCACATATGCAAATTTATTCAGTAATTGTAATTTTTAGCATAAAGTTAGTAATGATAACGTCCACTTATAAAACACTTACTATGGGCCAGCCATACACTGTGGTATAGGACCTTTTATGCATTAGTTTATTTAATCATCTCATTCCATACAAATTCATTCAGCTATTATAGTTATGTTCATTAAAATAGCAGTAATAATGATAACCTTCTTTGATTAAGCATTTATGGTAGACCAGATGTCCAAGGACTGTGTTTAGTATCTTTACATATAGTATCATATTGATCCAACATAGTAGTCTGGGGGATGGGCATTCACACCTACGCTCTATATGCAGCACAGATGGCACAGAGAGGTTGAGTGACTTGCCCCACATCACACAGGTGGGGTGATAAATGGCAGAGTCCAAATTTGACATCATAGAATTGGCATTACTGGGATAACCCAACCTAGCTCTTCTCTTATAATTTCCCTCTCTATTTTTTGAGAATTATCACTTTGCAAAATGTGTCACTCATGTGTGCAAATCATATGCAAGGTGATATGCTGGTGTTGAATGTTGTAAGAAGATGGTCTTTGGGCTCAAAGAATTTTCCATTTTGTTGTGGTGCTCTCAACTAATATCAGTGTTTCAAGTTGAGTAAATCCATTGATAGAGAGGCTCTCTTCTGGTAAGTTTTTTTTTGGCATATTAAGATCAGGATTTACATGAAAAGTATTGACCAAGAGCTCCAATGATAAGTCCATTTCCTAAGTAGAATTAACTTACTTGTTTTTCATGGTTAGTACACACAAATGAAATGGCAATCAATGTCACTTGAGCTTTTCTTCCCAGCAACTTGGTAGCATAGGACCTGCTCATGGTTGGCAGCTTCTGTCCCAGCCCGTAATGATCCCTGCCTTTTGGTACTTATGCCCCCATGGAATCGCTCTCCTTGACTGTGAGCTGGACCTACTGACTTGCTTCCAATGAATGGAATACAGCAAAATGCTGGAATGTAAAAAAACCACAAACAAACAAACATACAAACAAAAAAAATGCTAGGATGTCACTTTTGTGATTAAGCACCAAAAAGCCTGACTTCCGTCTTGTTGGTCTCTGTCTCTGGGCAACAGCCAGCAACAGTCAGTGGGGATTGATTCCTACCAACAACCATGTGATCTAGCTCAGGAGCAGACCCTTCCTCCAGGTAAGCCTTCAGATAAGGTCACAACTAGAGCCTAAATCAAGAGTTAGACACTCAACTGACTGGGCCACAAAGGCACCTCAAAACTATTGTTTTTACTGATGCTTTGGACCCACTTGAACTATGCCCAGATTCGTGACTTTAAGAAACTTTGAGATGAGAAAGTTGTTTCAACCCAGTAGGCTTGGGGTGATTTGTTACATAGCAACAGATAACAATAGACCTTAGAGAATCAGGTACCATCTGATACCAGGCTTTTATAACAGCCCTTAACCTTGTCCCTTAGCCCAGCCCATCTGTGCCCCGCCCCTAAATAAAGAATATAGGGGTGTGTGTGGGGGGCTTTTCCATGTTGTGGTATCTAAAATGATAAGCTCCCTCCTTGGGAAATTCATCAGTGGTCAGCTCTTCGTCCTCATCTTTCTTGACCTTTAGAAGTGGTTGACACAACTAATCACTTTTCCTCCTTCACACATTTTCTTCTCTTGTCTTTAGGTCATTGCATTGTCCTGATTTCCCTCCTACCTCTCTAGCAGCTCTGTTGCAGCCTCATTTCCTGGCTCAGTCTCTTCTTCCCAACCTGTGGACACCAGGAGACTCCACCTCTATGACCTCAGGGCTCATCTCTTTCCTCCTATGGACACACTCCTTTGGGGCTCATGTTCCATTGCGGGGCTTCAAGCACCATCTAGAAGGAAAAGATTCTTGACTTATGTTTCAAACTCAGGCTTCTCTCTTGAATCTAGACCTGTTTATCTAATTCTGCACTTTAGGTGATATTTTAAATTCAATGTGTCAAATGGTTCTTGGTGTTTCCCTGTCGACCTGCTCCATCTGTGGCTGTCCCCATTGAGTTAATGGCAACTCTAGCCTTTCAATTGCTTAGGCCTAACACTTTGGGCTCATCTCAGTTCCTCTTTTTTACATTGTCAATAAATCTTGTCAACTCTATCTTTAAAACACATCTAGACTGTAAGCTCACTACCATGGATGACGCCGGCCCAAGCACACCTTTCTCGAGGATTACTGCACTAGTACCCAGCTAGCCTCCCTGTTTCTCCCTTTACCCCATTTGGAATATTCTCTGTACAGTAACCTCAGCAGTCCTTTCAAAACCTGAAGTCAGGTGAGACCACTCTTCTGCTCTAGCCCCTCCAGTCCCAAGATTCCACGTGAGAGGTCCTTGTCCTCGTTGCAGCCACAGTGGCTCTGGCTGTTCCTGGAGAACCTGCCTGTCACATTCTTGCCTTGGCTCTTTGCCCTGGTTCTTCCATGGCCCGGATGTCCAACATCCATCACCTGCTGCTTGAGATTCTCGCTCTCTTTCTGTCCCTCTGGCTCATGCTCTCTCTCTCTCTCTCTCTCTCTCTCTCTCTCTCCCCCTAAAATAAATAAATCTCTGAAAAAATTAAAAATTAAAATAAAAAAATTAAAGAAATAAAAGATTATGTTTGTTAAAATTAGGCAAGACAAAGAAAAGGTCTCCAGATAATAAAGGAAGAAAGAAAACTATCTCTATTTGTGGATGACAGGATATACAGAAAATCCTAAGAAATCCACTAAAAACTATTAAAACTAATAAATGAGTTCAATGAAGTTGTAGGATACAAAATCAATATAAAATTTATTAAATTGAACAATCCAAAAATTAAATTAAAAACAATTCCACCTATGTAGTGTCAAAATGAAAAACATGCTTTGGAATGAATTTAATAAAGAAGTGTAAGACTGGTACACTAAACCCAGAAAATATAACTCAAAGAATTAAATGGAGAGACAGCTTGTGTTCATGTGTTGGATGACTTCATTACTGTTAAGATGGCAATATTCCCCCAGGGCACCTGGGTGGCTCAGTGGTTGGGCCTCTGCCTTCAGCTCAGGTCATGATCCCAAGGTCCTGGGATCTAGCCCTGCATCGGGCTGCCTGCTCAGCGGGAAGCCTGTTTCTCCCACTCTCACTCCTGCTGCTTGTGTTCTCTCTCTGGCTGTTTCTGTCAAATAAATAAAATCTTAAAAAAAAAAAAAAAGAGGGCAATATTCCCCAAGTTGATTTATAGGTTCAAGACAATCTCTATACAAATTTTAACTGCACTTTTTTTTTTTAGAGATTGGCAAACTGATTCTAAAACTTAGAAATTCAAGGGACTCAGAATAACCAACATATCTTGAAAAGGAAGAACAAAGCTGGGTGACTCACACTTCTAAATTTAAAACTTACAAGGCTCTAGTAATCAAGACAGTGTGTATAGATATAAGGACAGACGTGTAGATCCATGGGATAGAATTGAGAGTCCATGTACTGATGCTCCATTGATTTCAAGGGCACCAAAACAATCAAATGACGAAAGAAAAATCTTTCAAAACAAGTGGTACTGGGACAGCTGAATACCCACGCCAAAAGACTAAAGTTAGTCCTTTACCTTATACAATATACAAAAAATTAGCTCAAAGTGCATCATAGTCCTACCTACCTGTAAACATCAAAGTTATAAAACTCTTAGAAGAAAACAGAAGACGGAATCTGTGTGGCCTTGGGTTAGTAAAGCTTTCTTATATATGAAATATACAAGCATAAGTGGCAAAAAAAAATAGATGAATTGTATTTAATCAAAATTGAAAAAGGTTTGTATTGCAAATGCTAACATCCAGAAAGTGAGAAGACAACCCACACAACTGAAGAAAATATTTTCAAATCATATGTCTGATAAGTATCCAGAATATATATAGAACTTTTATAACTGAACAACAAAAAGACAAAACCCAACTCAATAACGCAGAGAGGACCTGAAGAGCTGTTTCTCGAAAGAAGGCAGACAAATGGCCAACAAGCACATACGATGATGTTCAGTGTCATCAGCATTGCAGAAATAGACATTAAAAGTCCCAATGAGATACTACTCCTTACCCACCATGATGGCTACAATAGAGACAGAAAGGAAGGTAAGAGAGACTTGTTGAGGATGTGGAGGAAGGAGGCCACTCGTTCACTGCTTGCGGAAATGGAAATTGGTTTAGTGACTGTGGGAAACAGTGGGTGGTTCTTCAAAAAGGGAAGCACAGGATTCCCAATTCTACAACTAGGAATATACCTAAAGGACTGAAAATCAGTATCCCAACAAGTACTTGTCTGTGAGTTCATAGTGGCACTCTTCATAAGAACCCAAAGGGGTAAACAACCCAAATAAACATTAGCTCATGAATGAGTAAATAAAATGTGTTATAGCCACACAGTGAGATATTATCAGCCTGTAAAAAGGGGCAAATGGCACGTACCATAACATGCATAAGCCTTAAAAACATTAGGTGAGGGGCGCCTGGGTGGCTCAGTTGGTTAAGCGACTGCTTTCGGCTCAGGGCATGATCCCGGAGACCCGGGATCGAGCCCCATATCAGGCTTCCTGCTCGGCGGGAAGCCTGCTTCTCCCTCTCTCACTCCCCCTGCTGTGTTCCCTCTCTCTCTGTGTTTCTCTCTGTCAAAAAAATAAATAAAATCTTTAAAAAAAAAAATTAGGTGAAAGAAGTCAGTCACAAAAGGTCCCATGTTACATGAATCCATTTATATGAACTATTCAGATTAGGTGAATCCATGGGGAGGGAACGCAGACTAGTGGGTTCCAGAAGCTGAGGTGAGGGGGAAAGGGGAATGGGAACTGGCCACTAATGTGTTTATGGTTTCTTTTTGTGGCAAAGAAGATGACAGTTGCACAGCTCTGGGTATAATAAAAACCATTGAATTGCACACTTTAAGTTGACACGTTTCTGGTGTGGCATTAAATCTCAATAAGATTGATGCTTGTGTATTGACTGTCTCCCCTAACCAGAATGTAAGTGACACGAGGGAAGGAATTCTCGTCTGTCTTCTTCACTCATGTGTTCCTAAGCCCATAGGACATTGCCTGGTGCTCAAGAGATATTTACCCAAATTGACTGTTTTGGGTTGACTTTTTCATTTCCAAAAAGACAGAAATACTCCCGCACTGGGCAAGACTGTTACCTATGGCTCGTTATATAAACCTACATGTAAAGGAATTAATTTACTACCTTTTTTTAAGAAAAGATTTTATTTATTTATTAGAGAAATAGAATAAGAGAGCACAAGCAGAGGGAGTGGCAGAGAAATAAGGGGAGAAGCAGGCTTCCCAGTGAGCAGGGATCCCGGTGTGGGACTTGATCCCAGGACCCCAGGATCATGACCTGAGCTGATGGCAGATGCTCAGCTGACTGAGCCACCCAGGCACTCTTATTTGCTACTTTTTTTAAAGATGGAATTTGGAGCAGAAATAGTGGAGAAAATAAGAGAACTCTGGAGGGAGAGGAAGCAGGACCGGTTGTGGCAACGAGGGCATGACAATGGCAGGCTCTGAGTCAGAAGGTATAGACTGGTGACCCAGGGGCCTTTCTGGCCTTAGATACGTTTTCATGGTTCCTGGCAGTACATTGACATCTATGTGTGAATTCCGGAAAGGCGCCCTGGTCTCTGGCTGCCACCACTCTCGGTCAGCCTGCTGTTAAGGTGCTTGGTGGCAGAAGCTTGACTGCATTTTAACCTCCATGCATCCCCTCATGGGAGTCCTTGAGAAGGGGACATGACATACGACCTGACACAACTCCTCAGGCATTGAAAAGATCATCACTAGGTTTCGAGATTCGAGGGCATACAGCTTCTAAGGGGGGTGATGCCAGGAAATGCCAGCAGAGTAGTAGGGCCCAAGAGAAGACAGACAAGGGCCATGACCACACTTGTGAGTGATGGTGCTTTCTCCCGGTGGAAAGTCTGGGGAGCGCTGTAGGGCCCAGGCCTCAGAATTATCCCAGCCTGGAGAGAGGGAGCTGGGGCATTGACACACCAAGGCTGTCAGCCGGTGAGACCTGCTCCCGGGGCATTAATTCCCTGGTCAGTGCAGTCTCTGTGCCCAGGCAGCAGGGCCCTCCGTGCTTCAGAGGTGCTGTTATGGAGCCCTGGGAAGTCAGCTCGCACACACTGCAATGGTCAGGTCCCAGGATCTGAGCCCAGTACCCATTGTTTCTTTTGGTTGCCAAAAATTTAAAAGTGAGAGCTCTTATGCAAAAACATGCATTTCTAGTTTCTTAGAAAAAAAAAAAGTGTGACAAGTTGGCAAAAGTAGGCTGACATTCCCACTTGTGGGAAGGGGCCTCTGTCGCAATTCCTCAGCGGCCCCTTCCAGCCTCCTGCCCATGGTCACATCTCTGACATGGCCCCAGTGGTTGTTTGCTTTTATGATTCTTGCCTGAGACCACACAACTCCTAGCCCAGGGTGCACGGGAGATGGCTGAGCCTATGGGCCCTATGAAAAGTGGCAAAAAGAAAAACAAGATATAAATGGACTCTTTCCCCCCATTTCTCCCCAAAGAGCTATGACCTGTGAGAGTGTTGAGAACTCTTGCCAGTATTTTCATATATGCGGCTCCTTCTAGCCTCCCCCAAACCTAGGAGGGGCCAGGACTTGGATGCAGGGCCCCTTCACGCATGACCGACCCCAGGGCTTGCTGAACAAGCCTGAGACACTTGAGGACTCAACAGGCTAGCCCTTGTATGAAGTCTCTGGCCCAGGCCTGGCCTGGGGCCCAGGCTTGGTGGGGGTGCCTGCTGGAGAAGTCTGCTGATGCCGCCTGACCCAGGCCACGCGGTGCCGAGCGTGGGCCAAGCTGGGGCTCTTGGACCACGTTCCAGGAGGCCTGCTAGGAGCATCACCGAAACCTGTTGCTGTGGAAAGCGTGGGGACAATGGCTTTTATAGCCTGCACCTCCCCCCCTCGGAGTAAGGCAGGCACCATCAAGGAGCACAGAACAGCTGTTGCAGAGCCGATCCTGGAACGTGGTCTCTGCAAATATAGAAAATGCAGTTGTGCGCTCCTGTGGTTTTGGGCACAGCCTCTATCAGTGCGACTCTCCAGGTTACACATCAGTTCTGTAAAGGTGAATCTTTTCCTTAAGCCTCAGTCTCTACCTCTCTGTGGTCTCTCCATGTCTCCATGGGGGTCTCTCTAGTGCATCCATATCAGAGTCATGGGACTTCTTAGAGGCTTGGGGCTCCCAAGAGGTGTGTCCGCAGAAGGAGAGAGTCCACAGATGTTCTGTCACCATTTACAATCTAGTCTTGGAAATCAAGGGGCATCATTTATACAGACTCTACCTATGGGAGCAGTCACAAGGCCTGCCCAGGTTCAAGGCCTGTCCATCTCTTGGGAGGGGGAGTGGGGATTGCAAAGTCGTGGGAGAGCTGTGGAAGAAAAGGTAGTACTACAGCAACTTTTAGAAAATGTAACCTGCCGCGGTCTCCGAATTGGGCCTTAGTCTATGGGGTGGGGTGCAAGCCCGGGGATGCTGGAAACTCTGAGGTTCTCGTGGGCCTTTTGGTATCATTTTTAGTGGAATTGGCCAGTGGAAATGAGACCACCATATGATGACAGCTCCCTGTGTTCCCTGGTGGTATTTGGGGTTTGGGTGAGCTACCAGTGACTTCTGCTTCAGAGATCTGTACTAGATCTATACTAGACTGGCCAATAGTTGTTGAATTCCTAGGGCTCACTAAGGGACAGGCCTGCTCCTAACATTTCCAGGGCTCAAAGCAAGCATACACCTGGTGGCCTACCTACCATAAATCTCTTACCTTATCCTCTTGTTAAATGCTCTTCATAATGACCTGGAAGGATAAATTAGAATGGGGATTTCTTAGATTTCTGGGAGTCCCCGAGTGGGGAGCCCCCAGTCCAAACCCTGCCCGCGGCACAGCCCAGCTGTTCAACCACAAAGGCCTTGAAAACGTGAGTGTGAACATGCTGGCCGACACACTCAAGCTCTATCTGTGCGTCCCTTGAACAGTCACCTCTTGGTCAGTTCTTGGGCTTATCACATAGACCCCAGAGGTAGGAACCATGGGAAGTATATCGGGGCCCAAGGCCCTCCAGCCCTGGAAGCAGGCTTGGGAGCTCCTTGGGAGTTTCTTTGGGTAGATTTGGACAGATTTCTCCAGGTGGGTGGCATGCAGCCCTTGTATGTCTTCAGTGTTTATGAAGATGGTCCATATTTTGTTTTGTTTTTGGTAAAAGCAGAGACTGGAAATTAGACGAATTCTTGCACAGTAGTAAGTGTGATTTCACAAACTTTCCTTCAGAACTTCCTAGAAATAATAACTGCTGAGTACCCAGGCACCGTGTGAATGCTGTCCACGCACCACTTCCTTTCACCCTTACTGCAACCCTACGAGGTACTTTCCCTTATTTTCTACCTTGTACAGGTGAGAAAGGGGGGGCGGATTAGAGAGGTTAAGTAATGTGCCCAAGGCCACACAGCTAATGAATAGCAGTTTAAAGATTTGAACTCAGGTTTCCTTAACTTGAAGGCACACACTCTTCACCATGACTCTTAGGGAGACCCTATATAAACAAAATCATTTCCCCTTGAATTATTGCCTAGTGGCTTCCTGGGAGCCTCTTCCTCGGGGGACAGGATATCCCTGGATACAGAAAGTGAGCCACTGACTAGTTTTCTTGCATACTTTTGTCTGAAACTTGCATTTCGCATCTGGGCTTTGCCTTGGGCCAGGGCATCCGTGAGAAGAAGCTGTAGCCGAATCAGACCGCACGATGCTCTTGCGATGTGGAAATATGCCAGCGAAAGAGGGGAGGGATTTTTTTTTTCTGTTTGGTCCATTGCCAAACCAATTCAAGACATACAAAAAATTTAAGTCTTTGATTCCTCTTATTTTTGTTTCCCCTCTGCATTTGGCTTTCCCATGAGCAGTCTTTCATTCCATTTACTGCTATCTTTGATTGAATTACGACGCCGGAAGAATTTGCAGAAGCAGCCAGAGTAAACGGGTCTTGCTAATCCTGTGGTTAGAAGGTCGAGTCAGGAAATACTTGGGTGTGAGGTGTCCGGGGCCAATTCATTATGTCCCGACTTGTAAAATGTAGGTGAGAAAAATTATATTCATGACCAGGAAAGGAGACCTTGAGTGGTTTCCCTATGTCACGTATCCCTGCCTGCCCTGCAGCACGCTGCAGAACTCTGCCCCGTAAGAAACTCATCTACGCCTGGGACTCTGCTTTCTCGTTTGGAAACAGAACTTGTTACTCGACTTCACAAATGTTCTTGATGCGTTAGCAAATCAGATTCAAGGCAGCGGCTCTGCTTCCAAGAACAGAGTTCCCAGGCCATTTTCTATCTTGTTGTTCCTGACGGAGGAAGGCTATGAATGCGTGTGTGTGCTTGACTGCTAAATACTCACCATCATGGGACATTGTTACAAAGAATCAAATCAGAAAAAAGTCGATATGGTCAATGGCAGCAGAGTTCCCAAATTTTTACCCCTCCTTGTGTTTATGTCCTTTTCCATTTGACTGGGTCATGGTGAATATTTTCCTGCTCCAGTGATGTGGGTTTGCCCATGTGACTGGCTTGGCTAGCGAGATATTAGTGGATATAATACAAACACAACGAACACTTGAAATGTGCTTGTGTGATTAGGTCTTCTTTTGCTGCCATGATGATGTCCCCTTGTTTGTCCCCAGAGACAAGGAAAGGTGAGGCACAGACCCCAACCACACCTGCGGCCTTGGGGTCAGGCTCAGCACCACACCCGGTTGACCAGAGATGTGAGCTGGGAGGCCTAATAAATCCTTATTGCTGCAGCTACCACTTCTGGGTGTTCGTTTTGCAATGATATTGCAAAAGCTCATGGATAGGGTCTATCAGAGTTCTTGAGAGGAACAGAACCAATAAGATACACGCAGGTATACAGAAGGAGGTTGGGGACGACAGGTTGGTTTGGGTGATTACGAAGGTTGAGACCCGTTACCCTGACTGTCTGTGACCTGGAGTCTCTGGAAAGCCCAGGGTGTAGTTCCAGTCCGAATCAGAAGGTCCGAGAACCAGGAGCACCAATATCCTAAGGCGAGAGAAGAATGGTATTTCCACTCGGGCAGGGAGTGATTTCACCCTTCAGCCGTTTTTGTCTGTCTGGGCCCTCTGTGGCTCGGGTGATGCCCCTCTGCGCTGGGAAGGGCCATCTTCTTCACTCAGTCTGTGGATCCAAATGCTAATCTCTTCTAGAAACACCCTCACAGACAAACTCAGATACCATATTTTGCTAGCTACCTGGGCATCCTTTAACCCAGGCAACTTGATCTATCAAATTTATTATCACCTCCGTCAGAAGTGAGGTTCATGCTCTTTGTTTTGTTAATGCAACTCAAGAAATTAAGGATGTCAACATGACAGCTCCACTGTGTTGTTTTGAGGAGTCTCCTGTTGACCCAAGCAGCCCTGAAGAGAGCTATTTGTGTGGAAACGCACCACGAGGAGGTCTGATAACCCAGAATTTATGGATAACTGCTAAGGCTCAACAGCGGCCATCTAAGAAAGTTCGCCTGGCCAAGAGTGGAGGGAATGAAATACAGCAGTCATGTACAGGGTTGTGAAGTTCATGGCTGAGGTAAAATCATGAAATAAACACTAAGAGAAAAAAGGAACATTGTATCTATATTCTTTAGGATTAAATTTCTCAAGACTACCTTCTGGGAGATGAATGAATGGATTGTGTTGATGGGGCCGTTTCTGTTGATTCTTTTCACTCTCTGGCTGTGGATTTGTTACAAAGGATTAGTTCTTTTGTAAATTGGTATCTGAATGACCTTTTAAAGCCACCCTCGGCCAGTATGATTTGCCTCTATGCCTCAGTGTCTGGGCCTCTATTTCTCTTTCTATATCTACTTTCTGGGTGATCCCACTCAGGTCCATGGCTGTAGATCCCACCTTGAATCAGATCAATTGCAACATATCAATCTTCAGTCAGGGCTGTCCTGGGAACTCCAACCTTATACAGCTGTTAATCGGAGGACCTTACTGATCAGTAGAATGGTCCTCGCCCACGAAGCGTGTCCAACATTGAAGTGATGTTCACCCTCCAAAATGATCCCTGCCTCCCCTTCCACCTTGGAGAAGAAGGATTTCATCCTTCAGATTGTTCAGGCCAAAACCAAGGAGTCATTTTGACCTCTCCCATTCTTTTACTCCTTCTGTTCAGTCTGTCCAGTCTGCCGGACTGTGTTCGGTCCACATCCAGAATGCAGCCCTTCCCACCGCGGCCGCCACCCCGTCACCGGCCCAGGCTGCTGCCATAAACCACTAACAGGCTTTCTGTTTAAACCCTGGACACCTTTAGTCTATTCTCAACACAGTGGCCGGAAGGATTCTGTTAGGATGGAAGTCACCTGTGTCAGAAATCTCTTCTCATTTCACTCCTAACAAAAGACTAAGTCCCTGCGTGACATATACCGGCCCCCGCATTCCCTCTGACTCCACTCTTTCTGCTCTCTCTCCCTCATCCTACTTGGTCAGCTGGGCTCCTCGCTTTGCTTTCTTTTTCTTTTTTAAAAAGATTTTTAAAAAGGTTTTATTTATTTGTCAGAGAGAGAGAGAGAGAGCAAGTGCACAAGCAGGGGAGGACGGCAGACAGAGCAGGGAGCCCCATGCGGGACTCGCTCCCAGGACCCTGGCACCATGACCTGAGCCCAAGGCAGACGCTTAACCGATTGAACCACCCAGGTGCCCCAAGATTTTATTTATTTATTTTGGGGGTGGGGAGGGGCAGCGGGAGAGAGAGAAGGAGAGAGAATCTCAGGCAGCTCTGCGCTGAGTGTGGAGCCCACTGCAAGGCTTGATCTCACGACTCATGGGATCATGGCCTGAGCAGAAAACAAGAGTGGGACGCTTCACTGACTGAGCCCCTTGGGCACCCCTGGGCTCCTAGCTTTTCAGGGAACACACTGTGTCTTGTGCTTGCTGTTCCTGCTGCCGGGAACAGCCCTCCTTCCCCGGGACGTGGCATGGCTCCCTCTCTTCTTCTTTCAGGTTTTTGCTCAAAATCTTATTCTTAGTGCAGAAGGTACATGATAAACAACTGTAAGAAGAGAGGATGAGACAGATGCTCAGGAAACGGGTACTTTGGTGAACCTCCCCTCCCCCTCCCGTCACACTCTGGCCCCCGCAGGGGCTCCAGCTGGCCCATACCGTCTCCGGTGACATCAAGTCCGGGGTGACACCCTACCTACCCCGTGCCAGGCCCCGTGCCCAGTGCTTCCTCTGCCCCCCTCACCTGCTTCTCCAACCTCCTTGACACTGGGGCGCCCGTGCTGCGTTCGGGGCTCTCCCCAGGCCACTTCCTGAGCTCATCTTGCACCAATCTATCTAGGCGGGGAGAGCGCTTCCCCTGCACTACGACTCTAATTTAGAGGGATGGAGGGCTGTCCCCCTAGTCTGACCCTTAAGGAGCCCCAGGCCACTTGAAGTACCAAGGCGGCTGGGGGGGCGCTCAGCGCCCGGCTCCGTGTTCGCTGCCTGACTCAGTGAAGGCCCTCCTGTCCACGTCTCCTGGGCGTCGCCTTGGGAGGGGACAGCACAAGGTGAAACAAGTCCAGGGGATGAATAAGCTTAGGTTGTTTTTATAGCAACAATATTTGGTCAAAGTTGGAGTGATATAAAAGCTAGCCCAAACAACTGGAGGGTCCTGGGTGGTCTCTGCGCGCGGAGGGTTATAATACATGTAATGGGGTGAAATTGAGCAAAGGAAAATGCTCTCACAG
This sequence comes from Spilogale gracilis, assembly GCA_004023965.1. Lineage (NCBI taxonomy): Eukaryota > Metazoa > Chordata > Mammalia > Carnivora > Mephitidae > Spilogale > Spilogale gracilis. The sequence goes on along the minus strand of PITA01005139.1, from coordinate 1,057 downwards.
GAAAGCTGATTATATGTTGCCACTGGGTCCTAAGGAAGTGGTAAAGTCCCCTCCCTGAAGTCAATTTTGACTACTCTGGGGAAGTATTCATCAGGCACAGAATAGGGTGGGGCTGCCTCGGGGGAGCGTGTGGCTTCCTGCACCCCATGGAGCCTCTAGAAGGCAGAGGGACCTCCTTCATGGAAGAGCCCTAGTTTAAGACCAGGGTTGGAAAGTTTGATCCCAAAGAGCATTTTGAGGAGATTGTGTGGGAACGTCTAGCATTTCCTGACTTTATAATCTGTAGACAGGAATGAATTTGTTTCTTCTCCCTCAGAACAACCTAGAAGCATCTCAGTGTAGATGAGAAGAGAGCAAGCCTTCTGGAGGCCAAACGACCCCAAAGTCGGCTTCAGAAACTCAGATGGAGCATTTTAAATTCGTCTTACGTGGTGGATCAGAGTGTCACGAGGGTCCTTGTCAGGGGTTTCTGGTCAGGGTCGGGGCAAGGATAGGAGACAATGGCGAAGAAATGTCTCCCCTTTCAGCAAGTGTGTGGAGAGACATGGCAGAGGGGATTTTTTTTTTTTTCATTTTCCCAACTTGTTCAAGAAAACAAAGGACTTGAAATGACAGCTCTCAGGCCAAACTCAGTCACAGGCGTATTTTGCTTGGCCCATACAGGGTTTTTAGAAAACTCTGAGCCAACATTTAAAAATTCGGTGATTTCACGTAAATATCTGAATTTTGGAATGGCCTAACCATCAGAAGGCCTGGGCATCCCCGTTGACACTGCGGTGGGGCGGCGGCAGCGGGACCCTCGCCGGCTAACGCAGTCTCCACCACCGGGTGGGCCTTCGATATCAGCATTCGCCGCCTTCTGGGTTTTGGATTTTGCCACTCCTGAGATAAAGTCATCTTTTCTTTCAAGAACAAGCGTGGGAATTTGAAAATTAAAGCAACTGCTTCATAGCACAAATAAATTGTACAACATTCTGAAAGCTATGAACCTCATCAAGAGTAATGCCTTACGAGACTAGCGGGGAGAGAAACAAATCATTCCCTGTCTTCGTTTGGG